>JAULKM010109855.1:0-23301 GCA_032355605.1 Rubia tinctorum
TGCGGGCTAGACGCTTATAAGTCGAGTTGAGTGTACCCTGCGGGCTAGACGCTGCAATTCGTGCAATTCAAGTGGTTAGGCGAGATTTCCATTTGAATTAAAGATCTAATTTTCCGCAATCCAGAGTCTTCGCAGGGAGATTCATATCAGTTGATCTGCCCCTAGGTTTTATAAACTATTAATGAATTTTGAATTTTTTGGTTAATAAACAATGAGTGTAATATCATGTTTTTAGTATTTCCACATTTCAATTTTTAGAGGGTTATAATCATCATTTTATAGAATTCCGGCCACATTGGCCGTTTCCAGGGTAAGATTGGCACATTCGACTAAAAAATAGGGTTAGATTATATGTGTACTTTATATTTTACAGAGTTAGATTGCCACTTTCGACCTAACACTTTTCTTAAAGTTAAACATAAACTATCAAGGTGTTTGGTTTAATGAAATTTGAGAATTGATCAAATCTCTCTGATGTTATTGCACATCTCGTGCATGTTAGCAAAAAACTGGTCATAAGCAAAAGTTCTTACTTTTAATAATCCATTTATTTATAGTGCACAAAGCGTGCAAGGTAATATTTTAACTATCCAATATTAAAAAAATTAATATGTCTAAGAGATCAGCATGCATTAACAAAGTGTTTGGAATGTAAAATTATGATAATCACTAAATCCCTATAATTTTCATACATACACTATGCCTATTTGGCACAAGGTTCTTGGTGTGACCTATAAGTTCCATCCATATGTACACTTTATCGTCTCTTACCTTATTAGAAACCATTTACTTGTCAATCCCGTAAATACCTCTTGGAGTGCCACCCTTTTTCTAGAGTCCCTGTTTAAACCTATTTTTGCTTGTGTCTTGAAATAATTATGACACTAAATGTATAAAATACATCGGAGACACGTATCCAAAAATGATTGTGTTTCTCAGTCCTTCTGTCTTTCCTAGATTGATGCATATCTCTCGACAATGAGGGTTAAAGTGGAATGCAAGCTCATATAGCATAATTGTCGTTTCAAATTCCAGCTTTCACCATAAGCGACCCCAATAATATAAAAGTATTTTGTAAAAATATATTTCACTTATATCATGCATACATTGAAGAGTAGTAAATATTTACTCTAATTGCATCCAATATTTATTTGTAGGATATTATGAAAAAAGTATAAAGATGTCAGGTTATTTATATGTTTCATTGTAGTGCATAATGAGTGCAAGTGCATTGTATGAAAACACATATTTCAAAATTTAAATATATATTTTTTGGAGATAAACATAAACTAACAAATTGTTTGGTAAAATGAAATTTGAGAAATGATCAAATCTCTCTCATGTTTTTGCACATATCATGCATGTTAGACACAAACTAGTCATCGGAAAAAGTTCCTACTTATAAGGAGAAATTTCCTTTTAGTGTATAAAGCGTGCAACGTAATCATTTAACAATCCAATTTTGAAATATAAAATAAAATTGATATAACTGCTCAAATTAAATTTCTGTTTATTTTGGAAGGCCACATACCTTTTAATTAATACTCTGAAGTTGTTTAAAAAGGCAGGCTCCAGCATTGGTATGGGTATATTCTCGGGAGCAATCTGTACATACTATACCAGAACGATCGTAGGATTAGATCTCATTCTCTAGCTCATTGATTTCTGAGGCCAGAGGATTCAAACAGGGCTATGCCGAAAGAAGTAACAACACAATCCTAAGCCACTCTTTGTAAAACTTTGCTTCAATCACAAAATTCAGGAAGAGAAAAAATGTTCTCGGATAACCAGAGATCGGATAAGTTCGACCCAGCTGAGAAAACCCCCAATCAAAATTCAGTGCTAGGTTATTTGATTATGTGTTGAAATAACCCTGAGTGTTTTCAATAAATGCTGATCAAACGCTTACCTTTTATTTTATAAGTGCTTATTTAACCCTGACTTGTTTTAATAAGTGTTGATTTATGCCTGAGTTTTTCCAATAAGTGTTGATCTTACCCCAGGTTTTATAAATGATTGCCGAATTTTGAATTTTTTAATTAATAAGCAATGTGTGTAATATCATCTTTTTAGGATTTCCAAATTTCAATTTTTTTTAGATGGTTATAATGGTTATTTTATAGAATTCTAGCCATATTGACCGTTTCCAGGGTTAGATTAGCACTTTCGACTCAGAAATAGGGTTGATATTTTAAATGACTAGATTGCGACTTTCGACCTAAACATGGGGTTATTTTATCACTTCTCTTGAAGATAAATAGTAACTAACAAGGTGTTTGGTAAAATGAAAATTTGGAATTGATAAAATCCCTCTCATATTCTTGCACATGTCGTGCATCTTAGCCACAAACTGGTCATAAGCAAAAGTTCTTACTTTTAATGATTCATTTCTTTATAGTGCACAAACCGTGAAAGGTAATATTTCTAACAATCCGATTTTTTTAAAAAAGTTTGATATATCAAGAAGATCAGCATGCATTAACGAAGTGTTAGGAATACGAAATTCTAGAAATCACTAAATCCCTTTAATTTTCATGCATATATTGTGCCTATTTGGCACAAGGTTCTTGGTCTGACCTATAAGTTCCACCCATATATATACTCTATCATTTCTTACCATGCTTGAAACCATTTTCTTGTCAATCCCATAAATATCTCTTGGAGTGCCACCCTTTTTCTAGACTCCCTCTTTAAACCTTCTTTTGAATGTGTCTTCATAATAGGTAAATCGATCATAACCTTGAAATTTGTGAAGTCATGTGGGATTACAGGTGCTTAAAATGAATATGACACTAAATGTCTAAAATAATAAGGATGCACGTATAGAAAATGATTTTTTTCTCGGTTCTTCCATGTCTGTCCTAGATTCTTGCGTACCTACGGATAATGACGGTTAAAGTGGAATACAAGCTCAAAAAAATTGCCATTTCGAATCCCAACTTTTCACCATAAGAAACTCCAATATTATAAAAGTATTTTAGAAAAATATATTTCATTTATATCATGCATACATTAAAGAGTAGTAAATAATTACTCTAACTGCACCCAATATTTTTTTGTAGGATATTGTGAAAAGTATAAAGATGTCATTTTATTAATATATTTCATTAGTGCATAATGAGTGCAAGTGCATCAAATGACAACTCATATTTCAAAAAGTAAATACATATTTTTCGAGATAAACATAAACTAACAAATGGTTTGGTAAAATGAAATTTGGGGAATGATCAAATCCTTCTCATGTTCTTCCACATATCATGCATGTTAGACACAAACTAGTCATCGAAAAAAGTTCTTACTTATAATGAACCATTTCCTTTTAGTGCATAAAGTGTGCAAGGTAATCGTTTAACAATCCAATTTTCAAATATAAAATAAAATTTATATAACTTCTCTAATAAAATTTTTATTTGTTTTGGCAGGCCATACACCTTTTAGAACTCTGGAGCGGTTGCAAAAGGTAGGATTTAGATGTAGTACCGGTATATTCCCGGGAATCGATATGTACATCCCGTACCTGCATGATCCTAGTATTAAAGCTCTTTCTCTTGCTCAAAAATTTCGAGGCCTGAGGATTCAAACAGGGCTACACCGGAGGCTAACCCAAAGGAGCCAGAAATAACAACACTATCTCAAGCCTCTCTTCGTAAGGAGGAAAGCTGTAGTATTGGATATCAATAAGAAAAGCCGTCAAGTGCTTCCAGCGCGAAATCCAAGAAGAGAAGAAATGTTCAGTCGGATAATTAGACACTTCCACCCAAATATGAAAACTCCCTAGCAAAATTCAGTGCTAGATTATTTAATTAAGTGTTGATCTAACCCTGAGTTTTTCAATTATTTATAATCGAACTCTTAGTTTTTTTAATAAGTGCTTATCTTAACCTGACTTATTTCAATGTGTACTGATTTATACATGCGTTTTTCAATAAGTGCTGATCTAATCCTATGTTTTATAAATTATTACTGAAGTTTGATTTTTTTTATAATAAACAATGAGCGTAATAACATCTTTTTAGGATTTCAAAATTTAAATTTTTTCCAGAGGGGTTTAATAGCCATTTTATAGAATTCCGACAACATTGGCCATTTTCAAGGTTAGATTGGCACATTCAACTCGAAAATAGGGTTAGATGTGCACTTTAACATAAACTAACAAGGTGTTCTATACACTGAAACTTGGGAAATGATCAAATTCCTCTCATGTTTTATCGTGCATGTTAGCCACAAACTAGTCATAAGCAAATGTTCTTACTTTTTAATGATCCATTTCCTTATAGTGCACAAAGCGTGCAACGTAATTATTTATCAATTCAATTTTAAAGAAAAAAAATACATCTAGGAGATAATAATGCATTTGCAAAGTGTTTGGAATATGAAATTATGGAAATCAATAAATTATTAAAATTTTCATACATATACTGTGCCTATTTTGCACAAGGTTCTTGGTTTGGCCTATAAGTTACACCTATATATATACTTCATCTCTTACCATGCCAGAAACTATTTTCTTGCCAATCCCGTAAATATATATATTGGAGTGCCACCCTTTTTCTAGACTCCCTCTAAAAACCTGTTTTTGCAAGTGTCTTCATAATAAGTAAATTGACCAGAACTTTAAAATTTGTGAAGTCATGTAGGATTACTAAAGCATGAAACAAAATATAACACTAGATGTGTAAAATAATTAGGAGACTCTTATCCAAAAATGATTTTGTTTCGCGGTCCTTCTATGTCTTTCCTAGATTTTTGCATACCTTTGGACAATGAGGGGTAAAGTGGAATGCAAGCTCATAAAACTCAGTTGCCTTTTCAAATTCCTTCATTTCACCATAAGCAACCCAAATGTTAGGAAAGTATTTTATAAAGATATATTTCATTTATATCATGCATACACTGAAGAGTAGAAAGCATTTACTCTAATTGCACCCAGTATTTATTTGTTGGATGTTATGAAAATTATAAAGATATCAGGTTATTTATATGTTTCATTGTAGTGCATAATGAGTGCAAGTGCATTGTATGAAAACATATATTTCATAATGAAATATATATTTTTTGGACATAAAGATAAACTATTTTTTTTTTGGTAAAATGAAATTTGGGAAATGATCAAACCCCTCTCATATATCTAACATATCATGAATGTTAGATATAAAATAGTCATCGGAAAAATTTCTTACTTATAATAAACAATGTCCTTTTAGTGCATAAAGCGTGCAACGTAATCGTTTAACGGTCCAATTTTAAAATATAAAATAAAATTAATATAAATGCTCAAATCAAATTTCTATTTTTTTTAGCAAGCCACATACCCTTTAATTTAAAAAAAATTGAGTTGTTGCAAAAGGCAAGCTCCAACAGTGGTACATGTATAATCCCGGGAAGCGATTTGTACATCCCGTACTTGCATGATCCTGGGATTAGAGCTCGTTCTCTGGCTCAGATATTTCTGAGGCCTGAGGATTCAAACAGGGCTACCCCGGATGCTGATCCAAAGAAACCAAAAATAACAACACCATCCCAAGCCACTCTTCGTAAAACCGTCAAGTGTTTCTAGCATAAAATCTAAGAAAGGAAGAAATGTTCTTGGATAATCAGAGATTGGATAAATTCCACCCAACTGAGAAAACTCCTCAGCAAAATTTAGTGCTATGTTATTTATCGAACCCTGAGTTTTTTCAATAAGTGCGGATTGAACCCTTAGTTTTTTAATAAGTGCTTATCTAACCTGACTTGATTAAATAAGTGGGGATTTACGCCTAAGTTTTTTCAATAAGTGTTGATCTACTCCCAGGTTTTATAAACTATTAATGATTTTTGATTTTTTTTGGTTAATAAACAATGAGCGCAATATCATATTTTTAGGATTTCCAAATTTCAATTTTTCAGAGGGTTGTAATGATCATTTTATAGAATTACGGTCACATTGGCTGTTTCCAGGGTTAGATTGACACATTCGACTAAAAAATACAGTTAGATGTGCACTTTAAGATTTTACAGAGTTAGATGTCATTTTCGACCTAAACCTGGGATTATTTTAACACTTTTCTTGAAGTTAAACATAAACTAACAAGGTGTTTGGTACAATGAAATTTGGGAATTGATCATATTTGTCTTATATTCTTGCACATATCATCCATGTTAGGCACAAATTGGTCATAAGCGAAAGTTCTTACTTTTAATGACCCATTTCCTTGTAGTGCACAAAGTGTGCACAGTAAGATTTTAACAATCCAATTTTTGGAAAAAATTTGATATGTCAAGGGGATCAGAATGCATTAACAAAGTGTTTGGAATATGAAATTCTGGAAATCCCTAAATCCCTATAATTTCCATACATATCCTATGCCTATTTGGCACAAAGTTTTGGTGTGACCTATAAGTTCCACCCATATATACACTCTAGAATCTTTTACTATTCTAGAAATCATTTTTCTTGTCAATTCCGTAAATATCTCTTTGGAAGCCACCTTTTTTCTAGGCTCCCTCTTTAAACCTATTTTTGCACATTTCTTCATAGTAGGTAAATTGATCACAACTTCGAAATTTGTGAAGTCATGTAGGATTACTGGTGCTTGAAATAAATATGACACTAAATGTATAAAATAATTTGGAGACACATATCCAAAAATGATTGTGTTTCTCGGTTCTTTCTTTGTATTTCTGAGATTGATGCATACCACTGGACAATGAGGGTTAAAGTGGAATGCAAGCTCATAAAACTTCATTGCCATTTTAAATTCAAGTATTTCATCGTAAGCAAACCCAATATTTAAAAATATTTTATAAAAAAATATTTCACTTATAAAATGCATTCACTGATAAGTAGTAAATATTTACTCTAATTGCAACAAATATTTGTTCGTAGGATATTGTGAAAAGTATAAAGATGCCGAGTTATTTATATGTTTCATTGTAGTGCATAATGAGTGCAAGTGCATCGTATGACAACACATATTTCAAAAATTAAATTTATATATTTTTGAGATAAACACAAACTAACAAATTGTTTGGTAAAATAAAATTCGGGAAATGATCAAATCCTTGTCATGTTCTTGCACGTATCATGCATGTTAGACACAAACTAGTCATCGGCAAAAGTTCTATCTTATAATGAACCATTTCCTTTTAGTGCATAAAGCGTGCAAGGTAATCGTTTAACAATCCAAGTTTAAAATATAAAACAAAATTGATATAACTGTTCTAATCAAAATTCTGTTTATTTTGGAAGGCCACAAAACTTTTAATTAGAACTCTGGAGCTGTTGCAAAAGGCAGGCTCCAGTAGTGGTACTGTTATATTCCTGGGGAACGATCTGTACATCCCGTACTTGCATGATCCAAGGATTAGGGTTCGTTCTCTGGCTCAGAGATTTCTGAGGCCTGGGGATTTAAACAGGGCTATGCCAGAGGCTGATCCAAATAAACCAGAAATAACAACACCATCCCAAGCCACTCTTTGTAAAACCGTCAAGTGTTTCCAACACAAAATCCAGGAAGAGAAGCAATATTTTCACATAATCAGAGACCGGATAAGTTCCACCCACCAAAGAAATATAAGAGACCGGATATGTTCTCGGACACTCATCTATAAATGAGTGTAATATCATCTTTTTAGGATTTCCAAATTTGATTTTTTTTCCAGATGGTTATAATGGTCATTTTATAGAATTCCTGCTACATTGGCCGTTTCCAGGTTTGAATTGGCACATTCGACTAAAAATAGGGTTAGATATGCATTTTAAGATTTTACATGGTTAGATTGCCACTTTCTACCTAAACATAGGGTTATTTTAGCACTTTTCTTGAAGATAAACGGGTTTGGTACAATAAAATTTGAGAATTGATCAAATCCCTCTCATGTTTTTGCGCATATTGTCCATGTTAACCACAAACTGGTCATAAGCAAAAGTTCTTACTTTTAATGATTCATTTCCTTATAGTGCACAAAGCGTGCAAGGTAGTATTTTGGAAATAAACATAAACTAACAAATTTATTGGTAAAATAAAATTTGGAAAATGTTCAAATCCCTCTCATGTTTTTGCACATATCATGCATGTTAGACACAAACTAGTCATCGGAAAAAGTTCTTACTTATAATGAACCATTTTCTTTTAGTGCATAAAGCGTGCAAGGAAATTGTTGAACAATCAAATTTTCATATATAATTAAAATAGATGAAATTGCTCTAATTAAATTTTGTATTGCTTTGGCAGGCCTAGTACCTTTTAGACCTCTGGAGCTGTTGCAAAACATAGGCTCCAACATTGGTATTGGTATATTCCCGGGGAGCGATCTGTACATCCCTTACCTGCATGATCCCAGGATTAGAGCTCATTCTCTGGCTCAGATATTTCTGAGACCTAAGGATTCATACAGGGCTATGCTAGAGGCTAATCCAAAGGATCCATATTTAACAACACCATCCCAAGCCACTCTTCGTTAAGAGGAAAGTCGTAGTATTGAAAAGCCAAAAGCAAAAACGCCAAGTGCTTCCAACACGAAATCCAGGAAGAGAAGAAATGTTCAGTCGGATAATCAGAGACTAGATAAGTTCCACCCAGCTGAGAAAATTCCCCAGCTAAAGGCAGTGCTAGGTTATTTAACTATGTGTTGATCTAACCCTGCATTTTTTCAATAAGTGGTAATTTAACCCATAGTTTTTTTAACAAGTGATTATCTAACCCTGACTTGTTTCAATAAATTCTTATTCATGCATGAGTTTTTCATTAATTGCTGATATAACCCTAGGTTTTATAAACTATTACTGAAATTCGAAATTTTTGGTTAATAAACAATGAGTGTAATAACATCTTTTTAGGATGTCCAAATTTTGATTTTTTTTTCCCAGAGGTTTATAATGGTCATTTTATGGAACTTCGGCCACATTGACCGTTTCCAAGCTTAGATTGTCACTTTCGACTCAGAAATAGGGTTAGATGTGCCCTTGAATATTTTACATTGCTAGATTGCCACTTGCGACCTAAACATGGGTTATTTTAGCACTTTTCTTGAAGATAAACATAAACCAACAAGGTGCTTGGTACAATGAAATTTGGGGAATGATCAAATCCCTCTTATGTTCTTGCACATAATGTGCATGTTAGCCACAAACTGGCCATAAGCAAATGTTCTTACTTTCAATGATCCATTTCCTTATAGTGCACAAAGCATGCACGGTAATTGTTTTACAATCATATTTTGAAAAAATGATACATCTATGAGATCAGCATGCATTAACAAATTGTTTGGAATATGAAATTCTGGAAATCACTAAATCCCTATAATTTTCACACATACACTGTGCATATTTGGCACAAGGTTCTTGGTGTGACCTATAAGTTCCACCCACATATCATCTCTTACCATGATAGAAACCATTTTCTTGTCAATACCATAAATATCTCTTGGACTTCCACCCTTTTTCTAGACTCCCTCTTTAAACATGTTTTTTGCATGTGTCTTCATAATTGGTAAATCGACCGCAACCTTGAAATTTGCGAAGTTAAGTAGGATTACAGGTGCTTGAAATAAATATGACAATAAATGTGTAAAATAATTAATAGACACGTATTGAAAATGATTGTGTTTCTCGGTCCGTCTATGTCTTTCCTAGATTGTTCCATACATCTGGACAATGATGGTTTAAGTTGAATGCAAGCTCATAAAACACAATTGCTATTTCAAATTCTATAATTTCACCATAAACAAGCCCAATATTATAAAAGTATTTTATAAAAATATATTTCATTTACATCATGCATACACTGAAGAGTAGTAAATATTACTTTAATACGTTGGTTATTTTTAGAAGCTTGGTGATTGAATTGCAAACAGACAAAGGGATTCCGGTTCGGAAGATTGTGATGATTTGGGTGATCATGGCAAAGAATTTGAAAATTCTCAATTTAGTGACTTCTGTGATGAGCTCGTAATTCAGAATGAATTTTCAACACCAATCACACCTCAGCAGAACGGTATTGTTGGAAGGAAAAATAGGACTCTATATGAGATGGCTCGTGTAAGGTTAGCAGAAAATGTATTCGCAAGAAATGATGGGCAGAAGCAATCAACACAGAATGTTGTACATTAAATGGGGTGTATCTTCGTCATTTCACAAGTAAGACATCATATGAAATATGGGAAGGTAGGAAGTCTAATGTCTTATAATTTCATGTCTTTGGAAGCAAGTGTTATATTGTTAGCGATAGAGAACAGTTGGCAAAGTTCGACAGTCGCAGTGATGACAGAAAAAGTTCGACAGTCGGGGAAACCTAATGTCAAATATCATGCTTGTTAGACACAAACTAGTCATCAGAAAAAGTTCTTACTTATAATGAATCATTTCCTTTTAGTGTATAAAGCATGCAAAGTAATTATTTAACAATCCAATTTTCAAATATAAAATAAAATTGACGTAACTGATCTAATCAAATTTCTATTTTTTTGGAAGGCTTGATAACTTTTAGAACTCTAAAGCTGTTGCAAAAGGCATCCTGCAGCAGTGGTAACGGTATATTCCTGGGGAGCGATCAATGTATCATGTACCCGCATGATCTCAGGATTATAACTCGTTCTCTGGCTCAGATATTTCTGAGGCCTGAGGATTCAAACATGGCTATGCTCATTCTCTAGCGCTGAATTGTATAAATATGCTAGATTATTTATATGTTTCATTGTAGTCGATAATGAGTGCAAGTGCATCGTATGACAACACATATTTCAAAAATTAAATTTATGTTTTTTGGAGATAAACATAAATTAATTTTTTTTGGTAAAATGAAAGTCGGGAAATGATTAAATCCCTCTAATGTTCTTGCACGTATCATGCATGCTAGACACAAACTAGTCATCAGCAAAAGTTCTTACTTATAATGAACCATTTCGTTTTAGTGCATAAAGCATGCAAGATAATCGTTTAAAAATCCAATTTTAAAATATAAAATTAAATTAATATAACAGCTCTATACCAAATTCTTTTTATTTTGGCAGGCCACATACCTTTGAATTAGAACTCCAGAGCTGTTGCAAAATGCAGGCTCTAGCCATGGTATCGATATATTCCCGGAGAGCGATCTATATATCCCGTACCTGCATGATACTAGGATTAGAGCCCGTTCACTGGCTCATATATTACAAAGGCCTAGGGATTCAAATTGGGCTACGCCGAAGGCTGATCCAAAGGAACCAGAAATAACCACATCATCCCAATGTCACTCTCTATAAAACCGTCAAGTGCTTCCACCATGAAATCTAGGTAGAGAAGAAATGTTCTCGAATAATCGGAGATGGGATAAGTTCCACCAAGCTGAGAAAACTCCCCAGCAAAATTCAGTGCTAAGTTATATAATTAAGTGGTTATCTAACCCGGAGTTTTTTTAATAAGTGCGGATCGAACCCTTAGCTTTTATTTTATAAGTGTTTATCTAACCCTGACTTGTTTTAATAAGGACTGAATTATGCCTGAGTTTTTCCAGTAAGTGCTTATCTAACCCTAGATTTTATGAACTATTACTAAATTTTGAATTTTTTAATTAATAAGCAATGAGTGTAATATAATCTTTTCATGATTTCCAAATCTGATTTTTTTTCCAGAGGATTATAATGGTTATTTTATAGAATTCCAACCACATTGGTCTTTTCCAGGGTTATATTGGCACTTCCGATTCAAAAATAGGGTTAGATGTGCACTTTAAGATTTTACATGGTTAGATTGCCACTTTCGACCTAAACATAGAGTTATTTTAGCACTTTTCTAGAAGATAAACAGAAACTAACAAGGTGTTTGGTACAGTGAAATTTGGGAATTCATCAAATCCCTCTCATGTTCTTGTACATATCGTGCATGTTAGCCACAAACTAGTCATAAGAATAAGTTCTAACTTTTAATGATCCATTTCCTTATAGTGCACAAAGCGTACAAGGTAATATTTTAACAATCTAGTTTTCAAAAAAATAAAAATTGCTATATCTATGAGATCCGCATGCATTAACAATATGTTTGGAATATGAAATTCTTGAAATCACTAAATCCCTATAATTTTCATACATATACTATGACTATTTGGCACAAGATTCTTCATCTGACATATAAGTTCCACTCATATATACACTCTATCGTCTTTTACCATGCTTGAAACCATTTTCTTGTCAATCCCGTAAATATCTCTTAGTGTGCCACCCTTTTTCTAGACTTCCTCTTTAAACCTTCTTTTGCATGTGTCTTCATAATAGGTAAATCGACCATAACTTTGAAATTTTTGAAGTCATGTAGGATTACTGGTGCTTGAAATAAATATGACACTAAATGTGTAAAATAATAAGGAGAAATGTATCCAAAAATGATTGTGTTTCTTGGTCCTTCCATGTCTTTCCTAGATTGTTGCATACCTCTTTTCAATGAGGCTTGAATTGTAATGCAAGCTCATAAAACACAATTGTCATTTCAAATTCCAGTATTTCACCAAAGCAACCCCAACAATATAAATATATTTCATTTATATTATGCATAAAATAAAGAGTAGTAAATATTTACTCTAATTGCACCCAATATTTATTTGTAGGATATTATGAAAGGTATAAAGATGTAACGTTATTTATATGTTTCATTGTAGTGCATCATGAGTGCAAGTGCATCATATGACAACACATATTTCAAAAAGTGATTTTATATTTTCCGAAGATAAACATAAACTAACAAATGGTTTGGTAAAATGAAATTTGGGAAATGATCAAATCCCTCTCAAGTTCTTGCACATATCATGCATGTTAGACACAAACTAGTCATCGAAAAAGTTCTTACTTATAATGAACCATTTCATTTTAGTCTATCAAGCGTGCAAGGTAATCTTTAACAATCCAATTTTAAAATATAAAATAAATTTATATAACCTCTCTAATCAAATTTCTGTTTGTTTTGGCAGGCCACATACCTTTTGGAACTCTGGAGAGGTTACAAAAGGGGGGCTTTAGAAGTAGTACTTGTATATTCTCGGTGAGCGATATGTACATCCCGTACTTGCATGGTCCCAATATTAGATCTCGTTCTCGGGCTCAGATATTTATGAGGCCTGAGAATTCAAAAAGGGCTACGCCGGAGGCTGGTCCAAAGGAGCCAGAAATAACAACACCATCCAAAGCCACTCTTCATAAGGAGGAAAGTCGTAGTATTGGAAATCCAGAAGCAAAACCGTCAAATGCTTCCATCGCGAAATCCAGGAAGAGAAGAAATGTTCAGTCGGATAATCAGAGACCGGATAAGTTCCATCCAGCTGAGAAAACTCCTCAACAAAATTCAGTGCGAGGTTATTTAATTAAGTGTAGATCTAACTCTGAGTTTTTCAATAAGTGCTAATAGAACTCTTAGGTTTTTTTAATAAGTGCTTGTCTAAGTCTGTCTTGTTTCAATAAGTGCTGAATTATGCCTGAGTTTTTTCAATAAGTGCTGATCTAACCCTATGTTTTATAAATTATTACTGAATTTTTATTTATTTTGTTAATAATCAATGATTGTAATAACATCTTTATAGGATTTCCAATTTCCAATTTTTTCAAGAGGGTTATTATGGTCATTTTATAGAATTCCGACCACATTGGCCATTTTCAGGGTTAGATTGGCACTTTAGACTCAAATATAGGGTTATATGTGCACTTTAACATAAATTAACAAGGTGTTCTGTACAATGAAATTTTGAAAATGATCAAATCCCTCTCATGTTCTTGCTAATATCGTGCATGTTAGCCACAAACTTGTCATAAGCAAAAGTTCTTACTTTTTAATGATCCATTTCCGTATAGTGCACAAAGCGTTCAAGGTAATTATTTGACAACTCAATTTTAAAGAAAAAATAGATGTATCTAGGAGATCAGCATGCATTAACAAAGTGTTTGGAAATTGAAATTATGGAAATCAATAAATCCTTATAATTTACATACATATTTTGTGCTTATTTGGCACAAGGTTCTTGATTTTGACCTATAAGTTCCACACACACATATATATATACACTCTATCGTCTCTTACCATGCTAGAAACCATTTTATTTTCAATCCCGTAAATATATCTTGGAGTGCCACCCTTTTTCCTGACTCTCACTTAAAACCTGTTTTTACAAGTGTCTTCCTAATAGGTAAATCGACCACGACCTTAAAATTTGTGAAGTCATGTAGGATTACTAATGAATGAAATAAATATGAAACAAATGTGTAAAATAATTTGGAGGCACGTATCAAAAAATGATTGTGTTTCTCGGTCCTTCTATGTCTTTCCTAGATCTTTGCATACCTCTAGACAATGAGGGTTAAAGTGGAATGCAATCTCATAAAACACAATTGCCTTTTCAAAATCCTGCATTTCACCATAAGCAATCCCAAAATTAGAAAATTATTTTATAAAAATATATTTCATTTATATCATGCATACACTGAAGAGTAGTAAACATTAATCTAATTGCACCCAATATTTATTTGTAGGATATTATGAAAAGTATAAGATGTCAGATTATTTATATGTTTCATTGTAGAGCATAATGAGTTCAAGTGTATTGTAGGACAACACATATTTCAAAAATAAAATATATATTTTTTGAAGATAAAACTAAACTAAAAAATTGTTTGGTAAAATAAAATTTGGGAAATGATCAAATCCTTCTAATGTTCTTGCACATATCATGCATGTTAAATATAAACTACTCATAGGCAAAAGTTCTTACTTATAATGAACCATTTCCTTTTAGTGCATAGAACGTTCAAGGTAATTGTTCAACAACCAAATTTTGAAATATAAAATAAAATTGATATAATAGGTCTAATCAAATTTTTGTTTGCTCTGGCAGGCCACATACCTTTTAGAACTCTGGAGCTATTGCAAAAGGAAATCTCCAGCAGTGGTATAGGTATATTCCCAGGGTGCGATTTGTACATCCCGTAGTTGCATAATCCAAGGATTAGAGCCCGTTCTCTGGCTCAGGGATTTCCGAGGCTTGAGGATTCAAACTGGGCTATACCGGAGGCTGATCCAAGTAAACCAGAAATAACAACACTATCCCAAGCCACTTCTCATAAAACCATCAAGTGTTTCCAGTACGAAATCTAGGAAGAGAAGAAATGTTCTCGGATAATCAAAGACCGGATAAGTTCCACCTAGCTGAGAAAACTCCCCAGCAAAATTCAGTGCTAGGTCATTTAATTAAGTGATGATCAAACCCTGAGTTTTTTTCAATAAGTGCGGATTGATCCCTTAGTTTTTTTTAACAAGTGCTTATCTAACCCTGACTTGTTTCAAAAAGTTATGATTTATATCTAAGTTTTTCAATAAGTGCTGATCTACCCCGAGGTTTTATAAACTGTTAATAAATTTTGAATTTTTTGGTTAATTAACAATGAATGTAATATCATGTTTTTAGGATTTCCAAATTTCAAAAAAATTCCAGAGGGTTATGATGGTTATTCTATAGAATTCCGGTTACATTGGCCGCTTCCAAGGTTAGATTGGCACATTAGACTAAAATTAGGGTTAGATGTGCACTTTAAAATTTTACAGAGTTAGATGCCACTTTCAAACTAAACCTAGGACTATTTTAACACTTTTCTTAAAGTTAAACATAAACTAACAAGGTGATTGGTACAATAAAATTTAGGAATTGATCAAATACGTCTCAAGTTCTTGCACATATCGTCCATGTTAGCCATAAATTGGTCATAAGCAAAAGTTCTTACTTTTAATGATCTATTTCCTTATAATGCATAAAGCATGCAAGGTAATATTTCAACAATCCAATTTTAAAAAAAAATTGACAAAGAGTTTGGAATATGAAATTATGGAAATCACTAAATCCCTGTAATTTTCATATATATACTTTGCTTATTTGGCACAAGGTTCTTAGTGTGACCTATAAGGTCCACCCATATATATATATATATATATATATATATATACACACACACACTCTATCATCTCTTACCATGCTTGAAACCATTTTCTTGTCAATCCCGTAAATATCTCTTGGAGTGCCACCCTTTTTCTATACTTTCTCTTTAAACCTATTTTTGTTTATGTCTTCATAATAGGTAAATCGACCACAACCTTGAAATTTGTGAAGCCATGTAGAATTACTGGTGCTTGAAATAAATATGACACTAAATGTATAAAATAATTTGGAGACACGTATCCAAAAATGATTGTCTTTCTCGAACCTTTCCACTTCTTTCCGAGATTGATTCATACCTCTGGACCATGAGGGTTAAAGTGGAATGCAAACTCATAAAACATAATTTCCATTTCAAACTCTAGCATTTCACCTTAAGCAGCCCCAATATTACAAAAAGTATTTTGCAAAAATATATTTCACTTACATCATTCATACACTGAATAGTAGTAAATATTTACTCTAACTGCAACCAATATTTATTTGTAGGATATTGTGAAAAGTATAAAGATGTCAGGTTATTTATATGTTTCATTGTAGTGCATAATGAGTGCAAGTGCATCGTATGACAACACATATTTCAAAAATTAAATTTATATATTTTTGAGATAAACACAAACTAACAAATTGTTTGGTAAAATAAAATTCGGGAAATGATCAAATCCTTGTCATGTTCTTGCACGTATCATGCATGTTAGACACAAACTAGTCATCGGCAAAAGTTCTATCTTATAATGAACCATTTCCTTTTAGTGCATAAAGCGTGCAAGGTAATCGTTTAACAATCCAATTTTAAAATATAAAAATAAAATTGATATACATGCTCTAATGAAAATTCTTTTTATTTTGGCAGGCCACGTTGCTTTTAATTATAACTCTAGAGCTTTTGCAAAAGGCAAGCTCCAGCCATAGTATCGATACATCCTCTCGGAGAGCGATCTGTACATCCCGTACCTGTATGATACTAGGATTAGAGCTCGTTACTGGATCAGATATTTCTGAGGCCTAGGGATTCAAACTGGGCTATGCAAAAGGCTGATCCAAAGAAGCTATAAATAACAGCATCATCCCAAGCCAGTCTTTGTAACACCGTCAAGTGCTCCCAACATAAAATCTAGGAAGAGAAGAAATGTTCTCGGATAATCTGAGATTAGATAAGTTCTACCCAGCTGAGAAAACTCCCCAGCAAAATTCATTGCTAGGTTATTTAATTAAGTGGTTATCTAACCCGGAGTTTTTTCCATAAGTGCTGATGGAACCCTTAGCTTTTATTTTATAAGTGCTTATCTAACCCTGACTTGTTTTAATAAGTGCTGACTTATGCCTGAGTTTTTCCAATAAGTGCTTACCTAACCCTAGATATTATAAACTATTACTGAATTTTTAATTTTTAATTAATAAGCAATGAATGTAATATCATCTTTCCAGGATTTCCAATTTTGATTTTTTTTCCAGAGGGTTATAACAGTCATTTTATAGAATTCCGGCCACATTGGCCATTTCCAAGATTAGATTGGCATGACTCAGAAAAAGGGTTAGATGTGCACTTTACAATTTTACATGGTTAGATTACCACTTTCGACCTAAACATAGGGTTATTTTATCACTTATATTGAAGATAAACATAAACTAACAAGGTGTTTGATATAGTGAAATTTGGGAATTGATAAAATCTCCCTCATGTTCTTTTACATATCGTGCATGTTAGCCAAATACTGGTCATAAAAAAATTTCTTACTTTTAATGATCCATTTCCTTATAGTGCACAAAGCGTGCAAGGTAATATTTTAACAATCCAGTTTTCAAAAAATAAAAATTGCTATATCTATGAGATCCGCATGCATTAACAAAGTGGTTGGAATATGAAATTCTTGAAATCACTAAATCCCTATAATTTTCATGCATATAATATGCCTATTTGGCACAAGGTTCTTCATCTGACCAATAAGTTCCACTCATATATACACTCCATAGTCTCTTACCTTGCTTGAAACCATTTTCTTGTCAATCCCGTAAATATCTGTTGGAGTGCCACCCTTTTTCTAGACTTCCTCTTTAAAAATGCTTTTGCATGTGTCTTCATAATAGGTAAATCGACCACAGCCTTGAAATTTTCGAAGTCATGTAGGATTACTGGTGCTTGAAATAAATATGACACTAAATGTGTAAAATAATAAGGAGAAACGTATCCAAATATGAATGTGTTTCTCGGTCCTTCTATGTCTTTCCTAGATTGTTGCATACCTCTGGACAATGAGAGTTAGAGTGGAATGCAAGCATATAAAACAAAATTTCCATTTCAAATTCCAGCTTTTCACCATAAGCAAGCCAATATTATAAAAGTATTTTAGAAAAATATATTTCATTTATATCATGCATACAATGAAGAGTAGTAAATATTTACTCTAATTTCACCCAATATTTGTTTGTAGGATATTGTGAAAAGTATAAAGATGTCACGTTATTTATATGTTTCATTGTAGTGCATCATGACAACAAATATTTCAAAACGTGATTTTATATTTTTTGGAGATAAATATAAACTAACAAATTGTTTGGTAAAATGAAATTTGGGAAATGATCAAATCCCTCTCACGTTCTTGCACATATCATGGATGTTAAACACAAACTAGTCATCGACAAAAGTTCTTACTTATAATGAACCATTTCATTTAATTATATCAAGCGTGCAAGGTAATCGTTTAACAATCCAATTTTCAAATATAAAATAAAATTTATATAACCGCTCTAATCAAATTTATGTTTGTTTTGGTACGCCACATACCTTTTAGAACTCTAGAGCGGTTGCAAAAGATAGGATCAAGAAGTAGTACCAGTATATTCCCGGGGAGCAATCAGTACATCCCGTACCTGTATGATCCCAGTATTAGAGCTCGTTCTCTGGCTCAGAGATTTCTTAGGCCTGGGGATTCAAACAGGGCACACCGGAGGCTGATCCAAAGGAAACCATCCCAAGCCACTCTTTGTAAGGAGGAAAGCCATTGTATTGGAAATCCAGAAGCAAAACTGTCAAGTGCTTCCATCGCGAAATCCAGGAAGAGAAGAAATGTTCAGTCGGATAATCAGAGACCGGATAAGTTCCACCCAGTTGACAAAACTCCTCAACAAATTTAAGTGCTAGGTTATTTAATTAATTGTTGATCTAAACTTGAGTTTTTCAAGAATTACTAATCGAACTCTTAGTTTTTTTTAATAAGTGCTTATCTAAGCATGTCTTGTTTCAATAAGTGCTGATTTATGCCTGAGTTTTTTTCAATAAGTGTTGATCTAACCCTATGTTTTATAAATTATTGCTGAATTTTAATTTTTTTGGTTAATAAACAATGAGTGTAATAACATCTTTTTTGGATTTCCAAATTTCAATTTTTTTCCAGAGGGTTATAATGGTCATTTTATAGAATTCCGATCACATTAGCCATTTCCAGGGATAGATTGACACTTTCGACTAAGTAATAGGGTTTGATGTGCACCTTAAGATTTTACAGGGTTAGATTACCTTTTTCGACTTAAACATCGGGTTATTTTAGCACTTTTCTTGCAGATGATCGTAAACTAGCTAGGTGTTTGGTACAATGAAATTTGGGAAATGATCAAATCCCACACATGTTCCTACACATATTGTGCATGTTAGCCACAAACTAGTCATAAGCAAAAGTTCTTACTTTTAATGATCCATTTCCATATAGTGCACAAATCGTTCAAGGTAATCGTTTACCAATCTATTTTTTTTTAAAGAAGATATATCTAGGAGATTAGCATGCATTTACAAAGTGTTTGGAATATGAAATATTGGAAATCACTAAATCCCTATAATTTTTACTCATATATTGTGCCTATTTGGCACAAGGTTCTTGGTGTAACCTATAAGTTTCACCCATATATATACTCTATCGTCTGTTACCCTACTAGAAATCTTTTTCTTTTCAATCCCAAAAATATCTCTTGGAGTACCACCTTTTTTCTAGACTCCCTCTTTAAACATGTTTTTGCATGTGTCTTCATAATAGATAAATTGACCCCAACCTTCAAATTTGTGAAGCCATGTAGGATTACTGGTGCTTGAAAGAAATATAACACTAAATTATTCGAATTTCAAAGCTATCCCCATAGATGAAGACATGCCACTGCTTGATCACACATTTAAAGAATGTGTTCAAGATCCTCTAAGTGACATGGCAGCTCCTATGACTAGGGCAAGAACGAAGCATAGAGATGCGGCTTAGAATGCTTTGATTGATCAGCTTCATGTTGAAGAGTTGAAGAATAAATCGACAATGTCTTGGATTAATTGTTCACGAGTGTCGAAGTATTGAAGACATCGTGGAGAATGCTATACTCTTTTTCCCACTGTGTTTTTTAATGAGGTAGTGTGATCATTGTAAATTATTTCATTTTGGAATAAATCCATTAAACTCGGCCATGTTGGCTTTTGAAGAGTTTAATTTTGGCTAGTCTTTAGTTAGGGTTTACAATATTCAATTATAATTTTATTAGAATTAGAATTGGTAAAATCAGATAAGGAAATATTCATTCAAGACATATCTTGATGAATTTCGGCCATGTTTCCTTTTAAATTAGGTATTTTAGTTAGATATAGTTTTACCTCCTTAAACCTGTCATAAGTCTATCCAGTTTCTAATTGGAATTATCAAATTATGTCTTCTTTCTAATTTGTACTGGCCAAATTATACCCCGTAAATAGGGGAGGCCTTGGAAGAATTTTATACACTTTATAGAGAACGTCTCAGGAAAGGCATCATTTTCATATGCTTATGGACCATGCACGGTGGCTTTTACCTTAAATGCTATAATTTTTATAAAATTTAAATATTTCATTTTAAAATTTAAAACAAGTGGTAAGATGTATTTCAATGTGAAAATAAAATATATAATATTGAAAAATATTTTCAAATTTTCTAAATTTAGTATATAATTTAACAAATGCAATGTATAAGGCCGTTTGTCAAGAAACCCACTCCACTTTTTATACATCATATGTTCAGAATTTGAGCTATTTTTCTTTGTTTGTGAGCGATCAATTGTTGCATAATCCCGCGAGTTAAATAAGTTAGCAATACCCTTCAAATCTGTGAGCTAATCATGCGGGCTAGTTAGTGAGCGATTTGTGCAGCTGTGATTAGGGTTTGGGCGAGATTCCCTTCTTTACAGTCAAGAAACCATCAAAATTCCGCAATCCAGAGTGTTCGCAGGGAGATTCATATCACTAAATGTGTAAAATAATTAGGAGACACGTATCCAAAAATAATTGTGTTTCTCGGCCCTTCTATTTCTTTCCTAGATTGTTGCATACATCTGGACAATGAGGTTTAAAGTGGAATGCAAGCTCATAAAACACAATTTCCATTTCAATACCCAACATTTCACCATAAGCAACCCCAATATTATAAAAGTATTTTATAAAAATATATTTCATTTATATCATGCATACACTGAAGAGTGGTAATTATTTACTCTAATTTCACCCAATGTCTATTTGTAGGATATTTTGAAAAGTATAAAGATGTCAGGTTATTTATATGTTTCATTATAGAGCATAATGAGTACAAGTGCATCGTATGACAACAGATGTTCCAAAAATTAAATATATATTTTTTGGAGATAAACATAAACTAACAAATTGTTTGGTAAAATGAAATTTGGGAAATGATCAAATCCCTCTCATATTTTTGCACATATCATGAATGTTAGACACAAACTAGTCATCCGCAAAAGTTCTTACTTAAAATGAACCATTTCCTTTTAGTGCATAACCATCCAAATTTTAAATATAAAATAAAATTGATATAACTGCTCTAATAAAATTTCTGTTTGTTTGGTAGGACACATACCTTTTAGAACTCTGGAACTGTTGTAAAACGCAACCTCAAGCAGTGGTACAAATATATTCCCGGGGAGTGATCTGTACATATCGTACTTGGATGATCCCAGGATTAAAGTTCTTTCTCTGGCTCAAATATTTCTAAGGCCTGGGGATTCAAATAGTGCTACGCCGGAGGTTGATCCAAATGAGCCAGAAATAACAACGTCATCCCTAGACACTCTTCTTAAGGAGGAAATACGTAGTATTGAAGATCCAGAAGAAAAATCATCAAGTGCTTCCAGCACAAAATTCAGGAAGAGAAAGAATGTTCAGTTGGATAATTTGAGACCGAATAAGTTTCACCCGGCAGAGAAAACTCAAGGTAAATAATCTTGGAAATTGAAGTAAATAGTTTGATCGTTATAAGTGCGATGTCGGTGATGTTGGTTGGGCCAAGCAGTATCACTTAATCGTGACATGGCCGACGTCGCTTAGTTTATCGGTATGAGAGATTGTCAAATGATGGTTTCCAACGATGTCTTATTAGTCGGGCTGTAGTTTTTAAGTTTGGTTCCATTGACCAAAATCTAATCATAATATCCAAAACTTTCTTCTCATTCCAGTTTCCCTCCTCAAAAACAAAAATCACATTGTTGAAGGTGGCCGATAGGATTGTTGATTGTGCTTAGTCTTTTACCAAGTAAGTATTTGAATACTTCCAATTTGTAGTTACATCCTCAATTTAGGTTCTAGGTTTGTTCATTTAGTATGAGGGGATGTGTTTAACTATGGGTTGATTGAAATTAGGCATTTCATTATTGTATATGGTTGTGGTTATACATGTGTATGGTAATTTAATGAATGTACATTTATGTGTGTGTGTTCTTTTTATATGCATGGAAACCATGGATTGAATGAATGTAGTTGGATGTATTTGTTGCTAAGAAAGGTCACTAGAGAGTGTGCACTTCTGATTATATTGTAGGAATATATATGGACAAAGCCCATTGTTTTGATGAAGATCAAACTAGCGAAATGTATCAATATTTTTAGCTAACTTCATTCAATATGCATATGAATGAAGTGAAGGAGAATTTTTCATATGTATATTGTCCTTGCACGAAGTGCCTGAACACCGCTATTCATGAAGAAGCAACTACTTTGAAGGAACGCTTATTTATATACGGTTTGGATCCAACATACAAAACTTGGTTTTGGCATGGAGAGAATTTGGATGAGCATACTCCAAATGAAGTAGAGGCCAAGAAAGATGATAGGATTGATGAGTTGGTAGAGGAGATTTTCAAAAACTACAGTAGAAATCCTAAAAGACTTTTAGACCTTCACATACATAATAAGACACTTCTATATGATGGATGCCTTGATGGAATGATGGTATTGAAGGCTATGTTACAGTTGATAAATGTGAAAGGTAACTATTCGTATAGTGATTTAGGTTTCTGATGGAGATCAGGGTACGACTACCACCATAAATGAAGACATTCCACGTCTTGATCAAACATTCAAGGGTTA
>JAULKM010109864.1:0-23301 GCA_032355605.1 Rubia tinctorum
TTATCCTCCGGTGATGGGCCGGATAAAGAGAGGGGGTGGATGTGATTATCGTCAAAGAGAATATGGTCTCCGGGGATAAGTATGTAATAGGGTAGAGGTGTTTGGGGGGCCGTCGGAGAAGGTGGTGGTCCGGCGGCGGTGGCCCCCAAAGTTGCAATTAGGGTTTTGAGAGTTAGAGAGAAGGAGGAGTGTTTTGCTTTAGAGAAAGAAGCTAAACTACCAGTAGCACGACATTTATCATAAGTATTGACTCGTTTTTTTTTGTATGCTGACGTACCAACAACTTTAGCATTTTAGTAATGTCAAATTCAAATTTTGTAAGATTTTGCATGATTGATGTCATGAATAATATCAAAAATTGGCAAATGATGTAAAATCGACATTTTAATAATGTGAAATTTGGTAGATTGAATAAAAAACTCTAAAAATATATAAAAATTTACAAACAGGAAATTATTAGTGGGATAGACTAAAATCGAAAGTATGAAGTTATTAGTATGACACTGAGAGTATATATTTGGATACATATATGCAAAATAGAGTTATATGAAATATTGTTTGGATTGATTGTGATAAAGTAGTCATTATTATATACACTTAAAAATATTAATAGTCAAACACATATTTTAGTAGATTATGGACAAAATTCTGTTTATTTTAATTTGAGACGGATGAAGTAATGTTTATCGTCTTACTAGTGTTGCAAGCAAAAAGTAAAAACTAACAAAAACCAATGAGTAAGGCCTCAGGAAGAAGGTGTGACGAAGTTCAACAATTGTTTGATTGAAATATATGCTATGACTGTTTTAAAAATAAAAAACTAATAATCGATCAAAATTGAATTGGAATTAAAATTTTGGTTAATCGATTAATTGGTTAGTCAGTTAATACAGGTTACGGTTATGTTGGTTAATCTGTTCTATTATCGATTTTACTATTTGGTAATCGTTCTAACTAGATATCCAGTAAGAGATTTTATAACACATTAATTAATTTCATTCCCAAACATAATTCATTAAATCTTGGGCATTGATCATAAACCAAATAAGAAAACTTTAGGTTCCTAACCCAAATTAATTTATTCTTTTACTCTATTCTTTCCGTCCCACTTTAAAGTTCTGAATTACTTTTTGCACAAATTTTAAGACAAGTCTATGTGGCATCTTTTTAATGGGAGATGAGAGTGAGCCTACATAAATCAAATGAAATGAAGAGTTATGACCACATATTTATGACTAAATGTAGAAAATTTAGAATTAGGAAATTTATAGTGAGACGTTCAAAAAAGGAAAGTAGGAAGTTTATTGTGAGGCGGAGGGAGTATATTATTAGCCTATATATCTTTAAATAATAATTGTGTCGAAAGCAAATAATTATGCAAATAAAAGATGATGTAGCTAATATTTGTGCTCGAAACTAGGCTACTCATGGTAAAATTTTAATATTAAGGGAAAAATACAAAACTAATCCTATTATTTTCTAAAAGTGTCAATCTAACCCTATAAAATTTGAAAGTACGATTCTAACCTTAAGTTTTTCAGCAAATGTGTCGATATAACATTTTCGCACTATTCAAGATCTGACTTGCCAGAATTTTGCCCAAAAATTGATTTGCACATTGACCCTCAAAAAAGACTAAAATACCCCTAGTCTTAAAACTAAAATCGTAATGAAAAAATACCCCTAAATTTTTCTTCTTCATCTCCTGCTTCGCCACCTCCGCTATTGCTGCCCCGCCACTGCTGCTCTGCCACACCGCCACTTCTGCCACCTCAGCCGTCATCGCGGCGGCAGCCGTAATCTGGGAATTCGCCAGAAAATTGATTTGCACACTAACCCTGTTCACATCAATCAGTTCAATGGCGGTCATACGAGGATCCATCTCCTCATCGTATATGGTTGAAATCAAGAAACCCAAAATACCCCACCGTTTAGTTCCAAAAACCGTTTCATTACCTTCAACCAAAACCAAAATAGTCGTCGTCGTTCGTTCCGAGTCTCGTCGTCTTTGCAGAAAAAAGCTTAGGCTCTGGTTCAACAGTTCGATCCACAAATCCCAGTCGAGAAAGCTTTAACACTGCTAACGTTAAAAACTCCACCTTCCTCCAAATTCAAGATCTTCACGACCCCGTCCTCGGCGTACAGAGCATACCTTCTTGACATAACTCCCAGCACAATATGCTTGTCGCTCAAATCCAGCTCGACCTCAACCGCTTTTGAGAAAGTCTCATTCCCGTCAGTCAACAACAACACCTTGACGCAAAAGATTCTCCTTCCACGCCTTCATCACAAAGGCGTTGTGCACTGAAATGCAGACCATGGTGTCCACGCCTTTGCCCTTCGGCTTTGCTGCCTTCTCATTGAACCCCGGGCATCCATCTGCAGTGCTTCTTCTCGCTGAAAGCCTGTCTCCGGCTTGGCCGAGGAACTACGGCTAGTAGGTGATTTGAGCGCAGCAACCTTCCCAATCGCAGATCTACGTAAAGGAAATGCAGAGGGGTAATTAGGAAGAAGAAGGGGGTAAAATGGACTTGTTGTACTTATTTATATTTTTAATTTTTAAAATCAAGGGTATAATGGTCATTGTACTAAATTTCGGGCAATTTCAGGTTGTCTGGGTTAGATTGACCATTTCATCCAAATAATTGGGTTAGAATTGTACTTTCAGATTTTACATGGTTAGATTGACACTTTTGACCAAAACATATGATTATTTAGTACTTATCTAATATTAATTCAAAAAAATTATTCAACTCACATGCAACAAAATTATCCAATTCATAAATGTCTTACCTTTTATTCTATGTTTTGCGACTCTAACTACTAATCAATACTAATATGGATTTATATTTTTAATTTTAAATAAATTATATATATATGGTATCCGATAATAAGCGGCACATCATCTGAAATTGATACTAACCAAACTGATAAAATTAATAACTTTATTGGTCTGTTATTTAGTTCCTTTTAAAATTTTATAAACCAGAAAGAATCGAAATCGATTAACCATCTAACCTACAAACCGGTTCAACACCCTTGCTCCTCGTGACTCGGTAGGTGTTAATAAGACTTTGTTTGGTAGATCTGTGATTAAAAGCAAAGCTGACTTATTTTGAAAGTAGGGGGAGACCAGCTTCTGCTTTTCCCCCAAAAATAGTTTCTGCTTTCAAAATAAGCTGCTTTTTAGCAGTTTACCAAACACAAAAAAGTGCTTTGCTTATAAGCACAACAACTAAAAAGCCCTGCCAAACAGAGCCTATATTCCAAGCTCCTTAGTAAACAAATTTGCTGGCTGACTTGATGTACGAATATAATAAGTAACCACATCACTAGACTAAACCAAATCACGAACAAAATGACAGTGAATCTCGATGTGCTTCGTTCTCTCATGAAACACAGGATTGACTGCAATGTGAAAAACTGCTTGACTATCACAATATAAAAGCATCAGAGTAGAATGGGCAACACCCAACGAATGAAGAAAAAGGTTGTGCCACATTAACTCACAACAAGCAACTGACATAGCCCAATACTGTGCTTCAACCGAAGAACGAGAAACAATCGGCCGTTTCTTCGTCTTCCAAGAAATCAGGTATTCACCAATCATAAATAATAACCAGTCAAAGATCTCCTAGTAATTGGACAAGCCACCCAATCAGAATCACAGAATGCAGTAAGCTGAAGCAAACTCTTAACTGACAGAAATAAACCTTGGCCATGATGACTCTTAAGATAGTGCAAAACCCGCAGTGCATCCTTCCAATGTGCCAACTGCGGTTTCTCCATAAACTGAACCAAGGTATGAACTGAGTAGTTAAGCTCAGGACGAGACTTAGAAACTAATAAATAAGCCCAAACAACTCGGTAATAATCATCAACTATGGTTAAAAATGAAAATGCTCCACTAGAAGAAGGCGAACCATAAGGCCCCCAAACATCACAATGTATAATTTCAAACAAATGACTAACCTTAGCAGAACTAACATGGAAACTATGTCTAGACTTTTTTGCTCGATGACAGACAGAGCAGTGAACAGTTTTATTAAAATCACTAATATTAAAGAAACAGCTGAGAAACAAGGCAACACCGAAGGGCACAGATGCCCAAAATGCTGATGCCATAAAGGAGATGAATACACTGATGCATTAATGGGCAAGGATGGCTATGTAGATCGCGAAACTCCCAATCTACGCAACTAATAAACCCCTCCTCGCTAGGGATGATCATGGGTCGGGTCTAATAAGACCCAAACCCAATCCTAATTTTTTTTAGTTAGACCCAGACCTAACCCGAACCCGTAGGGTATGAAAATATTAGTCCCATACTCGATGGATCTAAACGGGTCTTGGGTCCTAATTGGGCCTAACTTTTTTTTAAAAAAATACTAAAAAAAATATGTATTATCTTTAAATACAAATAATTCAAGTTCAATATGGATATGAATTAATTCCTAAAGAATAAAATGTACAATACATATTATTTGTTTAATTAAAAATAAAA
The DNA here is from genome assembly GCA_032355605.1 of Rubia tinctorum. NCBI lineage: Eukaryota > Viridiplantae > Streptophyta > Magnoliopsida > Gentianales > Rubiaceae > Rubia > Rubia tinctorum. The sequence continues at coordinate 4,505 of JAULKM010109864.1, forward strand.
TACAATTTTTTTTTGAAAGTAATTTAGAAATTAGGATAAATAATACGTATAATTAGGATAATATGGGTCTATGGGTCGGGTCTAGGTCTTAATATTTTAGACCCAAACCCAGACCCATCTTCTAAAATCTAGACCTATACCCGGACCCAATGGATCTAAATTTTTTAGACCCATACCCGACCCAATGGGTCTGGGTCGAGTCCTAGACCCATGATCATCCCTACTCCTCCCTGTTCACCCCGCCAATCATTGTTCTCGTGCTAATATCCTGTAATACACACAAGTTTTTGGTAAGTAAAACTGGACATTTTAAAATAGCAGTTAACTTGGAAAATATAACAAATTGCATCGTAATACCGGAATAAACAGAACATGATTAACAATGACATCTCCAAATCGAAGTTTACCATGTTCAACAACACTAGAAATAGATCCATTAGGAAAAATGACATCAGCATTATCAGCATGCTCGACATCATAAAGAAGATCCATGTCGCTGGTCATATGGTAGGAAGCACCGGTATCAAGAATCCAAGATAAAACAATCTTACCTGACATATTGTCAGGAGGATTAAATTTAGAAAACATGTTTAAAACCGTACTCCATTGCTCCTTCACTACTAGAAGACACCCTCATATCACAAGTATTTTACACTAAGGCACCGGTATTTTACCCCTTGGAATACCAAAGCCTAAGTGACCCGGTACAAATCTGTACTTACATAGGCACTAATAAGTGGTAATGGTGCTGGAATCTATATTGTATCCCCGATATGCACTACCGGTGCTACGAATCTATATTCCAGCACCGCTCTACTTAGGCATCAGTATTCAAGGGGTCAAAATACCGGTGCCTATGCTCGTTTGAACCGATGGTAGAAAATAGGTGATCAACAAAAATGATTTGGCTAGTGAGAATAAACTCATCGGCTAGAATATGAAACTCATAAATTCATACAGAACAATAGGATGAACAAAACAAAAAAAACAACCAGAAGTTCATATAAAAAAACTGGAAAATTCATAATCACAACTCAAAAGTTTGTTACATATATCTGAAAATACATAGTAGCCCACAATTCATGAAACAAACTAGATCTAAACATAGATTAACAACATCAATTATCATAAAAACTAGAACCTAATATTAAAAAATCCAAGATAAAATCAACAAACCAGTACCGTGAAGGTGAGGTCGAACACAAGGGTTGAGGTGCGGTCAAACGCAGTGGTGGCATTCAGAGCTGAGGCGTGGTTGCTAAATTCGGTGTTTTTGGTGGATCTCGCGACTCCAAACAGCGGCTGGGTACTATAACTTGGCTAAGTTGGGCTTTTTTAACACCGTAGCACCGGTATGAAAATCGGTGCCCATGGTGATCATACCGGTACTAAGTACTTCAAACGCAGTTGCGTGATGCTGCTCTAAATGAGTATTTTAATTGTTTTTCCGAGAGGAAAGAAAAGAAAAATATTCTAAGAACCTAGAACATGTAGTCTGATCGGTGCCTATGAGCTACCGGTGCTCAAAAAAATCCCTCAAAAGTATTGGACGAAAATTCAAAATTTTCATTTTTCGATACACAGTAGCACCGGTATGACTGAAAAACAATGCCGGTGCTAGCATATTTTTCCCTCTAAGTTAAGTTTTTCATTTTTACAATTATGTCCATGAGAATAAATTTGGTGGAGGCGAATCACAAAATTGGAGAAACCAAAACAAAATTAAATAAGAGACAGTTACACTATTGAACATTGAGTTACAATGGGTGAATGGAAGAGCTTGTAACACAATTCTTTGAAAATTATGTTGTGGCATAAAATTGTGTTACCCCATTACCTATTGCTCCAAAATATATAATTTTTTAATTCTTGCCTAAATATGGAAATAAAAAAAATATTTTTGGTGAAATATTGAAATGCGTTAGTAAATGTTCTAGAGTAACTTATGATTGATTCCTTGGAAGTTATAAAGTGAGATTGAAAAAGATTATAGATATGTTCTTGTTCTCTATTTTCGATAAATATTCTCTTACATACATGACAAATACAATGGGTTTGTATAGGATAGCATCACGTCCAAGTGGGTTTCATTTGGAGTTATGAGAAAAGTTTTCAGTTTTTCCCCCAAGAAAGATGGATTCGTCGAATCACGAAATTGCCGAAACCAAAATGTAATTCAATAATATACAGTCGCAACTCTACAATTTGGGCATGTATGGGTGAATGGAAGGGTCTCGAAAATCAACATTGATTACTTCTATAAAATTCTTGGAAAATTACATTGTGGCCCAAACTTGTGTTACCCCATTACCCATTGCTCCAAAATACATGAATGTTGTTATTCTTTCCTAAATGTAGAAATATAAAATAAATTATTTTCAGGTGAAATATTTAAAAGTGCTAGTACATGTTCTAAAGTAACTTATGGTTGATTACTTAGAAGTTACAAAGTGAAATCGGAAAGGATTATGGATAAGTTTTTGTACTTTATTTTTTTATAAATATTCCCTTAAATACATGGAAAATATAATGGGAGTGTATAACGTAGCATCACATTCGAGCGGATTTCAATTTGGAGTTACGAGTACAGTTTTTAATTTTTGCACTTAGGTCCCTCCAAGAAAGTTGTAATCATCAACTCGCAAAATTGGCTGAACCAAAATGCAATTCAATAATATACAATTGCGTCATTGAGATTTGGGCATGCATGGGTGTATGGAAGGGTCTTGAAAGTCAATATTAATTACTTCTGCACAGTCTTGAAAAATTACAATGTGGCCCAAAATTGTGTTACCATATTATCAATTGCTCAAAAATACAAGTTTTTTTTGTTATTCTTGACTAAATATAGAAATACTAAATAAATGAATTTTGGGATGAAATGTTGGAAAACACTAGTATATGTTCTTGAGTAACTCATGCCATAAACTCATTTTCAAGAGTAACTCATTCCATAAACCCATTTTAAAAAAATTTCTAACAGCATCGGTATTATTATTGGTGCCATTTCTCAACATACCGGTGATAACTATTTTCCCACCAAAATTACTATTCCGTCATAGGCACTGATATTAGCACCGATATGTCATTCATCCAAAACGGGTGCTGAAAAATATTATATTTAAACATTTTTTCTTCAAAGGCACCGGTATCTAATACCGGTATTTAGTGTACCGGTGGTGAATTTATTCATAGGCACCGATTTTTTGTGTACCGGTACTGAATTTATCATTGGCACCGGTATTTTGGTTTTGTTGCACTAGTATCACAAACATGCTGGTGCCTATATACCTATTTTCCTGTAGTGCTTGGATAGTTCTGGGCCAAAGGCGGTCCGATCGGAATCGGTGACTACAGCAGCAGAGACGCCTGTTGGTTGAGTGGCGGTGAAGGTCATATGTTGTGCGACTCCGGCGAACAGTGCACCAAGTGGGGCACATGTCTTGGGTTTTTTTACAGCCTTCGGGCTTGATACAGGGGGTTGATTCTCAGTGAACCAATCCAGATATCCCAATAATACGGAAGCAAGTAGTAACATCATGACCCTTTTGGCCATAATGAGTGCATGTGAGACTCCGACAATCAACCACGGTGGCGGGGGTGCTTCCCGGGGCGACGCCGGCTGTCTTCGGACCGGAGGATTGCGTCTGACAACGTGTAGCAAAAACCACGGTGTCTGCTGAAGTAACAGAATCATGGGCTGAGATGACAGTCTTCTGATGCTCATTCTGAGAAACAAGTGAGTAAAATTTGTAGTGTGAAGGCAATGGATCCTATGGAAGGATATAAGAGCGAAGAGTGGAATAACTATCGTCCAAACCAATGAGAAATTGATGAACCATCTCCTTCTCATGTTCAACCTGAATAATAGCTGCATATGGGCATGAAACACAAGTTCGTGGATGCATGTAAGCAAGCAAGTTATTCCACAACTTCTTGGAATGACCAAAGTAGGCATTGATAGCCTGACCATTCTAACGACAATTATAAATGTCCACACGAATCTGACACATACGTGGGTCATTCCCAACTAAGAAATGCTAATGGAGATCAGCCCACAACTCCTTAGTCGAGTCATAACAAGTAACAGCAGAACAGACGGATGGATCGAGTGTCTGAACGACCCAACCAATAAGCATAGAATTCAAACTACTCCAATCATTAGCTAAAACCAAGCTTACGTCTAGAATTAAATGCATTGCAAATAGTTGTACTCCAATCATTGTAATTATCACCCTTCAAAATCATAGAAGTAATAAGCAAACATGTGTGATCTGAAGGACGAACATAGTACAGACGCGAGGAAGACAAGGTGAGGGAATCCCCAACATAGCGCCAGAGATCGGAAGAGGCCTAACCATCGGCGCTGAGCAGCAGCTGGTGGAGGGCTCGACGGAGGATGGTGGCATCGTTGAGCTGTGGTGGATCTTCCACTAGTGGTGGTGGATCGGCGGCATCAACGACGGGCAAGGCGGGGACAATGGGCTCCTCGGTCTTGGCATCAAGGGTTTAGATCAGAACTTGGTTTGAGGAATCCATTGAATGACAGCGGCAGCGTATGAGCTGAAGACGCGGCGACGCATATGGGTGACAAGAACTGGATGCGACGGCGCGTGGCGGTGATGCGTGCGGATCGAACGAGGTGGTGGCGGCAGCGGCAATCACGGTGGTACCAGTTGGAGAAGAGAGGACGGCGAAGGCAGTAAGTGTATTTTATGTGATTGTTTTTCAAGATTCTCATAATTTAGACTCTAATACCATGAAAAAAAATTAAATATGTAATTTTATTGATCATACAAGAGACCTATTTATAAGCATCATTATAAAGAATTACAAATGGAAAAAAAATTCTTTCTAAGGCTACAAGATATATAATATAAGAATATTCATAAAATATCTCCTACATTCACAACATCCATTGGATGATACTGATTCCACCAAATATGTGAAGAAGCGTTGGTATGTCATTTCAGGTGCAAGGCACATGATACAATCCTTGTACAGTCCTAACCCAAAACAAGAATCGACTACCAAAAGGAAAAGCAATCATACGATAACAAGCCATTTAAGTAGTAATTGGTCATAGTAGATCAATATTTTGCATTCCAAATTATAATAATTGGTCGGACTAGATAAAATTTTAATATTTAAGTAGTTTACGTAATTTTTGTAATTTTTATAATTGGTTTTTGCTAATGTCATTTTTCATTTAAAATTTCGCACAAATTTTTAACTTTTTTCCATTTATTTTTTTTACTTTCCATTTATTTTCCATTTATTTTTCAGTTTTTAACCTTTTCCATTTATAATGCAATTAAATGAAACAATCCAGACTAAATTTCTCTGGTCACTTCCTGACTCATCTAAACAAAGTCCTCTTTGGAAGAGAATCTGCTAAGTGACAGAGCTGTGTAATAGTAACTCAAAAATTATCCCTGGAAATGGTGAGTGCAGTTTTTGGAATGGAAATTGGGTAGGGGATGAGCCTTTGTATTATAAATGGCCAATTCTTACCATCCCTTTCCCCGACTTCACACTAGCCAAGGTAGTGGAAAATAAGGAGCAACTAATTCCCATTTTGGAATATCATCTCTCTTTCGCAAGAAATTAAACTAAACCAGAATTACATAGATAGGTTGGTGTGGACAGCAACAACGGATGGTAACTTCTCCATCAAAGCAACTTACAACAAGCTAAGGGAATCAAGGAACAGAAGACCATCTTTGCAAAAGATTTGGAAAAAAACATTCCGGGTAAAGTTTCTTTTTTCATATGGACAATTATGAATAATCTCTTACCTTTTGATGATATTCCGCTCGGATATGAATTTAATCTTCCATCTAAGTGCTAGAAATGCAATGATGCAGATTCTCTTGAACATTTCTATAATCAGTGTCCTTTTTTCTATGGAGATATGGAATCAAATTCACTCAATTATGACTATTAACCTTAGCTATGTTTGGGATATGCTGTCATTTAATATTAATAATCCAGCAATGTCCAGAATCCATAGTAACATAATTCTTTTTTTTTGGTTTGACCACCTTCTGAGAGTTATGGAAGGCTAAAAATGCTTTCATCTATGACAATGCTCAATCTTCTACTAACTCTATAATCTCAGCTATCAAGCATTTAATTTTCTCTATTTTCTATGCTTTCCCCTTACAAATCTCTGTCGAAAGTGATACTTTATGGGAAAACTCTGGTTTGATCCCAACTATGCATTTAAAATCAAAAAAAAAGTTGCAATCTGCACATGGAAACCACCTGTTTTTGGTTTAAAATGTAATGTGGATGCAAGTTTCAAATCAGGGGAAATGTCATCCCATGGTATGATTTTTAGGGATGTAAATGGTAAGATAATTACTGATTTTTATGTGCAAAGCAATGCAACCTCACCTCTTGAGGCTGAACGTATTAGTATAGATTTGGCCATTAAATTTGCACAAAAAGATAATTTAAACCTAACTGTTGTGGAATTTGATTGCATGAATGCTGTGAAATATTTTTTCTCCCTAATGAAAGCACCTTATGATATTTACAATAGATGCATAAACATTAAGGACATGCTAAGAGGGATTTTTTTTAGTCCATATTCACAGGCAAGGTAATTTGATGGCTGATTCTATTGCAAAATCTGGGCATCAATGAAACATAAACCAGCTAACAAATAGAATTGATTGGTGCAATTTTGACTCTAGAACAAAGATACTCATATTTATGGATGAAAAGCAAGTGCCAAATATGAGAACTGTGATTTTTGACTCCCCATAATCTCTATCATTGATCCTGTATGTGTTAACTTCACCCCTTTGTTTTTAGTGCATAGCTTCTTCTTTTTTGCACCTGTAATGCTGGATGATATATCTCTTGCATATTCCAGAAAGGTGTGCAATGTGTTTGAAAGCTTCTGGTCTACCAATCTTTATGACTCTTTACACATCACACGTCCTCTATGCTGCTACGATCATGCAAGTCTGGATTTTGGCTTCACAAATCTGCATACTTGCTTCGGCTATATCTGCCATCACTTACTACTATACTACTCTGGATGCCTTTCTACTCTGCCATTTCCTCCTCTTTTGATTTGGACTGCAAAAAGAAGATATTGCAGTGTCATGCCTGCAAGAATATTTTTTGCAGTGGATGCTTTTCTCTTCTTTTGCTTTGGACATTGCAGTGTCATGCCTGCAAGAATAGTTTTTCTGCTAGTGCCTCACTCCCACTCGACCATTTCCCCATTTTAGCTCCAGGACTGCAATGTCATGGTGCAAAAATGGAGTTTATCACATCTATTACTGAGGCAGGAGATCACTCAGTCCTTCCATGTCTGGCCATTTAATAAATTAACACAGGGGGTGGAGGTTTATGAAATGGAATCACATGGGAGGTTTAGGAGCATTTCATAATCTTTTTGATATCTCCTTTTGTTTTCATAAATGTAATCATCAAAAGATTATAACTCTATGTAATGCTCATACATTATTCCTTTTATTACAGGCATGTGGAGCCTTAAATAAAAACCCTAACCTATTTAAAAAAAGAGAGGACCCGAGGGAGTACATGAAGGTGATAGCAAGGGACACGGTTGCTGCAATTCGACATGGGGTCGCAACAGCAGGATTTAGGAGAGTTGGGGCTATAAGAGCCATCGGACTGGCAATGTTTCACCACAATTTACTTTTTACTCTTCCAATACAATTTTCACCACTCATATTACTTTTTTTGAAAATAATGTCATTTTATTTGGGGACAATATTAATGAAACCAGAAGACTTCTTAATCATTACTTCCATCGGTCTTGTAATCATTAGTAGTATGCTTCTTAAACTTTTAGTTTTATGGCTTTTTGGCCTCTGCCTGGCCATGTTTTACCACACGGTTTAGTCTCATCCATTGGAGTACGTAGTAGACATGATTACCACCCCCGGTTCTTCAAGTTTATGCTTCAATAAATAAATATGTGTGACCGTATCTTGAATGATCCTCCATAACAGTTACGAATTAGGAAAAATCACCTCTTGATTAAATCATTGTGGATGAGACCTAGTAATTCATTAGCCCCACGCACCTGCTTTTCTGGATCATATATAGACACTGGTATCGAAGATTTCATGCCGGTGCTGACTTTGTTTTTAGGGTTAAGAGTATTACTTGTTTTCTTCTTCATTTTAAGCTGAAAACCTAATAGTTTGAACCCTAAATCTTTCAAACCACCACATCCAAACCTTCCCCTGTAAGCAATTCACAAACAAGAAGGCAAGTCCATTTCCGTGGTTCATCATCTCCGTGTATAGCTCAATTTAACATGCATGTAGATGAATATCACTTTCCATCACATACACATAAATGAGGTTATATTTTAATGTACAATCTCTGTAGATCATTTAAATTCAAGGGATATATACCAATATAACCCTACCTATTTGAGTATATATCCCTCCAATAAGTTTTTGTGCGAAAACAACCCTAACTAGTTGAAGAAAGTGCCAATATAACCCTAAGGCATCATTTCTGACGTTGACAGCACATAAAATGACTAAAATGCCCTTTTGCTAATAATCTAAATGTGTTAGGATTTTTTTGTCCTCGTGCCACCACCACCCCCTACAACTTACCGCCGCCCTGCCACAATCACACCGTCGCAGAACAACCCCGCACAACCTCTCCTACTCGCCACTCGCCACCACCCCCTCCTGCTGGCCTCGCCACCACCACCACTACCACCTTTCACCACCTCCACCACCACCCTTCACCACCTTCCACCCCACCACCACCTTGAAACCCTAGATCACATGTCGCCACCACCTCCGCTGTTCGATGACCAACCCCAACCACCAAAATCCTAGCACCACCACCATCGTCGTTCAATGCTCAGCCCCACCATCAAAACCCTAGCTCTACTCTAGCGTAACTAGCACCCTAACCGCTGCTTGAGATCTCAGGAATTTTTTCAGTGGTGCTTAGATCTGGCGAAGGTGGAGCTGGGCAGTGGCGTGGTCCCGGCAAAGTAGTTGCGGGGTAATGGATCGGAAACGGCGGGCTAGTAAGCTGAGCTGTGGCTTGGACCCATTGCCGAGTGGTGGATTTAGCCGGGTCCACTGTTGGGCGGTGGATCGTAGATGACAGGCTGGTAAGCTAAGAGGTGGCTTGGGCCATCCGTTGGAATGAACGCTGATCGGTGGCTTGGACCACGCCACCGCCCAGCTCTTTCGAGCGTTTAGATCCTGTTTTGTGAGCTTATTTCTAGATTGCTCGTAAGTACTTCAACGTAGATTGTAGAAGACCATTTGCAAGGATGGTAGTAGATAGTATAAGGCTATTCGCAGGAATGGTAGTAGACATAATTCCACGAGTCAAAATGTGGTAGTAGATGGAATCGCGCCAAGAAGAGAAAGGAGTCGAAGATTGAACAAGTGAAGACTGCCACAACCATGTTGTATTGCACAGGCCATGCCAGCCAATTGAATCATGCTAAATAAAGGCATGGGTCACCGCAGGTAAATGCACGACCCATGAAGTGAAAATCCCTCGCGTGGCTAAGTATGCAGTACGGGCTGTGCCATATTGTATAGCCAGTGCCCCTTGAAGATAAAGATACTAATACTAGCCCACATCCTATGGCCTTTTTGCACAACCGCGCCATCAGTTACCAAGAAATAGACTCTAAGTCGGTGACCCAAAAGTAATTTCACAGGCCGTGCTACTCAGAAGGTGGAAACTAGCGCCCAACCGGCGGCCCGAGAGGAATCACACGAGCCATGCACTCATAAGAACAAAAATATTATCCATTCGGTGGCCCGTGAGAACATGCAAAGGCGTTCACTCAGAATACTGGAGATAAGCACCCAGATAGCGACCCATGTACTATTGCACGGGTTATGCCACACGTGCTGTGTACTATTGCACGACCCGTGCTAGCGTAAACCTAGGGTTTTCTTGCCCCTTTCGGGCTTCTTTAAGGCCCAATTTCTATCTACTATATAAAGGGACCTATGTCTAGTAGGGTTTAAATTTTTTTGGCTAGTTAGTGTTTCATTTTCCTAGTTTTTCGTAAGAGTAGGTAGAGAGAGGGAGGGAATAATTCTACTCTCTTTGTATAATTATTCTAGATTTTCCCAAGGTCATTGAATCCAATGGATCAATTGGTTTCAATGCCTAGGAAGTAGTTTATTAGCTTAGGGATTTGAATTTGTATTCATGATTTGGTAGCTATTTTGCGAGATTCTAAGATCCTCCTATATCTTAATTCTTTTGAATATTATATTTGACTTGTTCCTTACATTCTTGTTAAATTCATCATTGATATCCTATGTTGGCATACACCTTATTCAATTTTTCATGTATGGTGCACTATGGTTGTCCCATTGGGAGTGTCGCTGGGGTAATAAGGGGAGTGAGAGTCCGCGACCTTGTGGGTGTATACATGTGGGTCGTGAGCACTACTCTAATGACCGTATGCTAGTATGAAAAGGAAAATGAGAGCCTAATAAGCGAGCATAAACATAGTTAGTAGAAACTACCATTGGCATAATTCGACCTTTGTCATCGCAACCCTAAAGTCAACATGAGATGCCAATACCTTTGCCTCTTGGGAGGCCATCGTCGTGCCTCTCAAAGATAGTATTTATAGACCCTAATTAAGGCTAACTACTAGAAAGTAGATAGTGTCAAGTCGCGGTCGTCCATGAGGAAAATAGGGTTTTATCGAGTGTTAAACGTAGTTAAAAAGCACGTGAAGAAATCACTCTATGTGTGTGGTAACCAAGTTGGGGGATTTTGATTTTGGAAAACACTATGAATACTGTAAAAAATAAATTAATCAACAATTAGAGAAACCAATATAACTATGAGCACACTAGCATGAAAGATGTAATTAAGATGATAACGAGTTTTGGGCACAATTGGTTTACATTTCTAGAAATCCTTTGATCATCGAATAATTATCCTATTTTTATGCATTAATCATATATTGTGGAGAACTTTTCAACACCTTTTGAGTGAAAATATTTCTCGCCTCTCCTCGGTTATAGTTGGAGTGGGCGATCGACGCCTCACAATAACCCTTACCCTCGGGTGACCCTAGACGATCAGCGTCATAGACTTCCCCTAAAATAGAAATACACATAGAGAACTAATACAACTAACACAACATCCTACAAGCGATAAATATTGGGATAACACAAATTTATCTACTAATAACGCTACGAGGATCGTCCCTCATGCTAATCGTATTAGTGAGCCCCATTGATAATTAGTCAAACCCATTCAAATTCATCCTAAAGCCAAGCAATTTCATCAATCGATATTCATAATTAGTTATCACACCCAATGATAACATAACATCAACTAACGATAATCACATCAGCAAAAAATCAAAGTTTTCTGTGTTTGACAAAAAACCTAGCAAATAATCAATTCACAATCTTCAACTAGTTGATAATCCTAGTCTAAATTGTGTATTAATCATACAAGAAAACACAAAATATACTTAATAATCAAAGCGAAAAGTAGGATAAACCAAATCTCAGAAATTCATACTTGAAATGATTACCAATTGCTCCAAAGAGTATATTTAGCCTAGATTAGCTAAACCCATAAAAAATAGAAAGAATCCAATGTAAACATAAGAGAAAAGATGAAAAAATAAATATGGTGGAGGGTTTTTTGGAAGATAAATTTGGATGAAAAGAGAATATTTGAGTTTTTGAGGATTAAAATTGAAGATAAGGCTGCCCAAATCCATCCGCTGCGGGCTGAAAGACATCTTTACGGCCCGCGGAGTAGAATCTGCTCCCTTTCTTCTTTATATCACTATGAGTTAACCGTTCATCCATTTTGCGAATTCTTGTAGTCGGTTTTTTTATAGTACTTGCGAAGATAAATCTAATTGTACCATCCTTTGAGGCTGGTTCTTTTTGGATCATTCTTAAAACTTGGTTCAAACTTCCGAATCACAATTCATCCACTTTTTTGTCTTTCTTCTTCTACTATTTTATCTTCTACGACGTTTTAACTCGTGGCCTTCAATCTTCTACCATCCTTCTGAAAGGCCTTCACTAAAATACTCCAATGTGCTTACAACAAATCTATAAATTAAGCTCACAAAAATGAATCTAGATGATCGTAAGGACAAAAAATTCATTAGACTCAAAAGAGGTTTTAAAATGAAGGAGTTAGATACGAAAACAAAAAACGGTTATCCAAACCTCTTATGCTGTAATCCTACATTAATATGGCAACTGTCCAACAAAAAGTTAATAGAAGAGATGTTCAATGCTTCGGAAAATACATGCATTTAACGTCTTATCACCTCTGTAAGCCTAAGAAGAACCATTCATAGTGGAGTGCCTGGAATGTAATTCTTTGCAGGGAAGACGAATTCATAACGGCGGGGCTGTCTGATGCATTTCCCTAATTATTGGGTCAGTGTTGATAGAAGAGGACGTGAGCACCTTTGTGTGATAGACAGAGGAAACTGTTGCCTATCGACCACACTCTGTGACATAAGCATTAGGATAGGTTTATACGTCTTGTATTTAATTGAATCTAAGGATCAAAGTATCTTACCAATCATGTAACACAAATATTCCCAAGTGTTAGGTTAATATAGTTTATAAACTTTCTCTTGCATGGTTTAAAGTTGTTAAAAACCTCCCAAACCTTGTTTATAACATTTACTTTTCCCAAAACGCATTGGATTGATGACCCGGTTGTGGGATTTGCGTAGTTAACTCTAAATTTAAAGCATGTCTTTGGATGACCCCAGACTTACCACTATCTACCCTTTGGTAGATATTAGTGAGTACTAGAGAAGCATATAAATCTATATCTTTGTGAAGAATTCTGCAGGTTAATTCTATCTCCCAAAAGGTTTGTATTTATTAGTCGCCTCGTGGGGTGCAGATCAAATTTTGTCTCCACTGACGGGGATGCGAGTTTAAAGATGTATTTGTTAACTTTCATTGTTAGTTGGTAGAGTAGTTAGTGTTGTTTTTATTTTTGTATCATTTGTGGTTATTGTATAGAAATCTTTTAGTGTTTTTTTGCTTTGTTTTTCTTGTAGTGTCTTTATGTTTTTATTTGTGTACTTTTTGTGTGTTTGCTATTTTATGGAATAGGTATTACTTGAATTCTTTGTGGGAACCAAGAGTCCTTGCAATACGATTCCATTTTTAAAAAATATTTTTCCTTATTTTTACTTTATTGGAAAAAGGAAAAAAATGTAGGAAGAAAGTGTTGGACAAGTTTTGTTCATCCTATAGAGTCTTGTTCTTGGTTGAGCTAATACGAGAGAGAAATACAAACTGATGTTTGACGAGGCCTATGGGAGCGAGAATGGTACCCATACCACGACTCCCCAAATTCGGTTTTATGTTATACCCTCAATTTGAGGAATAAATACTCGGATTTAGTTCCCAAAACCACATGTGAGGAACTACTTGGAACTTTGGCAAATTTTGGTAGAAATAGTGAGAGTCGCTCTAATCCTAAGTATTGGGTTGCATTAAATATTTGAGTTGATAGGGAAGGTGAGCCAACTAGTTTGAAGAAGGAAGATAATGAATGAGGAAGCTCCACCACCCCGTCCTTTGGATGGGCTAAGGAGCAGGTGAGGAGCCGAGCACAACAAGGAGCCTGTTAAGATCCTTGAACACTGTGAGGTTGGTCCTTCTATTTTTGACAATATTAATCTTATGCCCAAATGTGAAAATGTTTTGAAGGAACTTTCTGTTTCGATGAATGAATTTAGGCATAGATTTGTAAATCAAACTAGTGGTCATCTCCCTCTTCCTATGAAAAATGACCTCCCCCCTAAGTGCAAGGATCCGGGCATATTCACTATTCCTTGCATGATTCAAGGGACTTTGATGAAGGATTCTATGGTAGATTTAAGGTTCTCCATTAATGTTATCCATTACTCTTTGTATAGATCAATAAATTTTGGGAAAATGCATGCCACCGAGGTGGTAGTCCAATTGCCACCGAAGCCCTTGTTGAAAACCTCTGAGGCTAAAACTTATGCGCATACCGGAAAAATAAGCTTAGGGTGGGGTAAAAGTATTGTGGAGTTTAACATGTATGAGTGCATAAACTGCCTTGTTGATGAATCTCCTAGTTTTAAGATTGATGTTCATGATGATATTGTGCAAGAGACTTTTGATGTTTCCATGAATGTAGATTTGGAGAATACTCCTATTAAAGATGCATGCTTTAATTCTCAAAATATTAGCTTAATGGAGAGTGTGAGGGAGGTTGATCCCCAAATTGAGACTCAAATAGAGGCCTTACCTAAAACCTTACATGAACTAGTGATGCCCGAGACCAAGCCTTCAATAGAGGAACCACTCATAGTAGAACTTAAGCCTTTACCCGAAAACTTGAAGTATGCTTTCTTAGGCGAGGGAGAGATAATACAGGTGAATAATTCTAGTAGGCTCACTAGTGACCAAGATTGTAGTTTGATTGAGGTACTTAGGAAATTTAAGGAGCCATAGGTTGTATCTTAGGTGAAATCAAAGTCATAAAGAAGGATGAAAAACCCGTACGCCAACCTCAAAGGTGGTTCAATCAACCAAAGATGGAAGTAGTTAAAGATGAAGTTGTTAAACTACTTGAGGCCGGGGTGATAAACCCTATCTCTAATAGTACTTGGGTGAGTCCCACCCAGGTGGTGCCAAAAAAAGATGGGTGACTGTGGTAGAGAACAAGGAAAGGGATTTGGTACCCACCCGTATTCAAAATGGGTGGTGAGTGTGTATTGATTATCGCCGCCTGATTACGCTAACTCGCAAGGACCATTTTTCCCTACCCTTTATTGACTAAATGCTTGAGAGGTTTACCAGTCATGGTTATTATTGTTTCTTTAATGGTTATTCGGGATACATCCAAATAACCATCGACCCTAAAGACCAAGAAAAGACTACCTTTAATTGTGCTTTTGGCACTTTTGCCTACAGGCGTATGCCCTTTGGTCTTTGCAATGCCCCGAATACTTTCCAGAGATGTATGGTTAGCATATTATTGGAATTCAATGAGCCTTTTATTGACGTATTCATGGATGATTTAACTATTCATGGAGCATCTTTCACTCTTGCCTACATCTAGTACTTGTGCTAGAAAGGTGTATTGACACAAACCTTGTATTGAACTCCGAGAAATGTTACTTTATGGTTGAAAAGGGCATTGTTCTAGGGTATGTAGTGTCGGGCTAGGGTCTATAAATGGATAAGGCTAAAGAGGACACTATCAAATCTTTATCCTACCCCACTAATGTTAGGGATATTAGGTCATTCTTAGGGCACGCTGGGTTCTATCGGTGTTTCATTAAGGATTTCTTTATGATTTCTTCTCCCTTGTGCAATTGTTTGCAAAAGGATGTTGAATTCATTGTTGTTGATGAGGGTAGGAAAGTCTTTGATACCTTGAAAAGAGGCTTGTGATCGTCCCTATTATCCAACCCCCAAATTGGTCCATTCCTATTGAAATAAAGTTTGATGCTAGTGACTAGGCTTTAGGGGCAGTATGAAGCCAAATGATAGGGATCCATATATCTTATACAACGCGTGAGTAACTATTGATGATTCACAACACAATTACTCCACCACGGAGAAAGAGTTATTGGTAGTAGTATTTGCCCTTGAGAAATTTAGGCAATATTTACTAGTGACTAAGGTCACTGTGTACACTGATCATGCATCACTTTTCCACTTAATGAAAAAGAAAGATGCAAAACCTAAAATCATTAGGTGGATACTTCTATTGAGTGAATTCAACCTTGAAGTAAGAGATAAAAAAGGTAGTGAAAATGTGGTGGCCAAACAATTGAGTAGATTGACACCCCTTGAAAGCCTAGATCCCATCAAGGAGAAGCCTAAGGTAGAACCCATCCAGAAAGAATTTCCCGACGAACAATTATTTGGGGTGACGACTAGAAAACCTTGGTATGCCGATATAGTGAACTATCTTACCATGGGAGAATTCCCTCCCTTTTATGATCAAACAAGACGGGATAGGTTGGAAAATGAGGCAAATGAGTATTTTTTGGATGATCCTTACTTATGGAAGCATTGCACAGACCAAGAGATTAAGAGGTGTATTCCCAAAGATGAAGTAGAACCCAGCCTTAGACTTTCCCATTCCTTCGATAGTGGTGGACATTTCGGGTATAAGAGAACAATCAAGAAAGTAGCGGAATGTGGCCTTTATTGTCCGAACATGTGGAAACATACCCGATATTTCATCGTATCATTTCATCGGTGCTGAAAGATGGGCAACATCTCATTTAAAAATGAGATGACCCAAGTTCTCTCAATGCCCGTTGAGGTTTTTGATGTGTGGGGTATGTATGAGTCCTTTCCTTGATTCTGGTGGTAGCACCTATATTCTAGTGGTAGTGAACTACATGTCCAAATAGGTCAAACCTGGATTGAGAAGGAAAAATGACGCGGAAATAGTAGTGAGTTTCCTAAAGTCAAATATATTCTTTCAGTTCGGCATCCCCCGAACCATAATTAGCGATAGAGGAACCCACTTTTGCAACAAGGTAGGGATCATTGCTTAGGAGATACAAAGTGACCTAAAGGACATCCACTGTTTACCACTCTTAGATAAACGACCAAGAGGAGATATCTTACAGGTAAATCAAGGCCATTCTTGAAAAGACTGCAAAACCATCTAGAAAGGATTGAAGTGCCCGGTTGGATGATGCGCTTTAGGCCTACCAGACTGCCAACAAAATCCTTATTGGCATGTCACCCTCTTGATCCTCTTTTCCAAAAGATGCCACCTCCTAGTCAAACTCAAGTACAAGACACATTGAACCGTCAAATGCACAAATATGGACTTCAGTGAAGCCGGGAAACATAGAAGTTGCAACTACAAGAGCTTGAAGAACTTAGGCACAACTCCTATGATACCGCACTAATTTATCAGGAAAGTACAAAATCACGGCATAATAAGAAAATAGTGAAGAAATACATTGTGGTGGGACAAAAAGTTCTTGTCTTAAAATCTTGGCTCTGTTTATTTTTGGGTAAATTGCAGTCAAGGTGGGCGGGTCTGTATGTGGTGACCGAGGTATATGCCCAAGGAGTGATAGAGGTGAGAGATGAAAAAATGGCATTAAGTGGTTAGTCAATGGGCAAAGGATGAAACCCTATTTTGAGTGGGGAAAGTTAGGAGTGGACAAGGAGGGAAATCCCCCTTGGTGATCAAAGTCATGCATGAACATTTCTAAAACAAATAAATCGTGAGGACGACAATAAAGAAACAATGTTTAGATTTCGTTTGAAAACTTGTTTTGATAGTGATTTTAAGAATGTCTATATATTGGTGGTGTTTTTTTATTTATTTTTCTTGTAGTATTTTTATGTTTTTATTTGTGTCCTTTTTGTGTGTTTGCTATTTTCTGGAATAGGTATTACTTGAATTCTTGGTGTGAACCAAAAATCCTTGCACTAAGATTCCAAATTTTGAATATTTTTATTTATTTTTACTTTTTTGGAAAAAGGAAAAAAATGTAGGAAGAAAGTGCAAAACGAGTTTTGTTCATCCTACAAAGTATTGTTCTTGGTTGAGCGAATATGGGAGAGAAACAGAAATTGCTATTTGATGAGGCCTATGGGAGCGATAATGGTACCCATACCATGACTCCCCCAATTTTATTTTATTTTATTTTACACCCCCAATTCAAGGAACTAATACTTGGATTTAGTTCCCAAAACCACATGTGAGGAACTACTTGGAACTTTGGCAAATTTTGTTAGAACTAGTGAGAGTCGCTCTAATCCTAAATATTGGGTTGCATTAAAGTTTTGAGTTGATAGGGAAAGTGAGACAACTAGTGCGAATAATGAAGATAATGAATTAGGGAGGTCCACCACCCCGTCATTTGGATGGGCTATGGAGTAGGCGAGGAGCTGAGCACAACAAGGTGTCTCTCGAGATCCTTGGACACTGTGAGGTTAGTCCTTCTATTTTTGACACTATTAATGTTGTGCCCAAATATGAATTTTTTTGAAGGAACTTTGTGTTTTGATAAATGAATTTAGGCATAGATTGGCAAATCAAACCAGTGGTCATCTCCCTTTTCTTATTCCAAATGACCTCCCCCCTAAGTGCAAGAATCCAAGCATGTTCACTATTACTTGCATGATTCAAGGGACTTTGATAAAGGATGCTATGGTATATTTAAGGTCCTCTATTAATGTTATCCCTAACTCTCTTTATAGATCATTAAATTTGGAAAAAATACATGCCACCGAGGTGGTAGTCCAATTTCCACTGAAGCCCTTGTTGAAAACCTCTAAGGCTAAAACTTATGTGCATACCAGAAAATTAACCTTAGAGTGGGGTAAAAATATTGTGGAGTTTAACGGTATGAGTGCGTGAACTGCCTTGTTGATGAATCTCCTCCATTGTGATTGATGTTCATGATGATATTGTGCAAGAAAGTTTTGATGTTTCCATGAATGTAGATTTAGAGAATACTCCTATTAATGATGCATGATTTAATTCTCTAAATGCTGGCTTAGTGGAGAGTGTGAGGAAGGTTGATCCCCGAATTGAGACTCACATAGAGGCCTTACCTAAAAACTTAGATGAACTAGTGATGCCCTAGACCAAGCCTTATGATGAGACATCAAATGCATGGATTTTTTGAAGCATTTAACATCTCTTTTGTTATATTTTTGTTGGAAGATTGCTAGATTTAGGTAGGAATACATTATAAGGGGTTTGGATAACCATTTTTGGTTTTCGTATCTAAATCTTTCATTTTGTAACCTAGTTTGAGT
>JAULKM010109872.1:0-23295 GCA_032355605.1 Rubia tinctorum
CAGTAGAATTGGATGTTTGTTGTTTGATATGATCCGTTTTTCTGTCTGATCAACATGCAGTCTCCTGAAGATGTTGATAAACTTCGCAAAATTGGGGTGAAAACCGTTTTTTGCATTCAGCAAGATGGTGATCTTGAGTATCCCAAAACTGCTAGTACTATTTTGTGATGTATATTATATGTATACATACATACATACATACACACACACATGTCGAGTATTCCACTCAGCAAGATGGCGATCTTGAGTATCTCAAGATGGCGATCTCGAGCATCTTCTGATGACATATATGTTCTAGTTAAGTCCTTAATCAGTCTGCATCAGATATTTCAGTGTTGATATAAAAGAACTACGTGAATATGCCGCCTCGTGTGGTGACATTCAGCATTTGCGAGCTCCAGTAAGGTAGTCAATGAAATAGAATGACTGTTCTAGCTTCTAAGATGTTTCTTTTGCTCAGAGTACGAAGTAGTGTACTTCAGTACAAGATGAAAGAAGGGAACATAAGTACTTATATGTGCATATTGACCATAAAAATGACTAACACTGCACTGTACAGTAATTTTTTACTACTCCCTCCATTCGCTTAATTGTGACACGTCACTTTATGCCACAAGGTTTTAGAAGATACTAATTGTGTGGATCAAATTGAACTGAAAGAAGAAAAAGTAAAATGAGTGGTTGAAATTACCTTAAACTAAGCTATATTTGTAATGTGCTAGAGTAAAAAAGACATCTCAAAATGGAAAGTGTGTCACAATTAACTGAATGGAGGGAGTATCATATAGGGTCTTTTCTGGGGTAAAAAGGCTGCAAGTATATTTTGGATACACACATACTGGTCAAGTGTCAAATGTGACTGCCATTCATACTGTATGTGTAATAACGTTAATCACAGGGACTTTGATGGGTTTGATTTGCGTATGCGGCTTCCAGCAGTTGTAGGCAAATTACACAAAGCTGTTAATCGAAACGGTGGGGTGACTTACATTCATTGCACTGCTGGTCTAGGAAGAGCTCCAGCGGTTGCGGTACGCGTCCCTTATAATTTGCATCATTATCCGTCCTGTCTTGTTGACTTTCAATTGATGTTGCCCAGAACCAGTAGGAAGAAATTATAGGATGGAAGAAGTCCAAATGGTTATCACAGTCTGCATGTAGTTGCTTGAAGAGTACATTCTTAATAGCAGTTGTTGCATACTTGATTTTTCCAATCTTCAAGATATGTCTAGTTGCGGTGCCTTGTGTCAACTACTTTTTTTTCCCAATAAGGATATCAACAGATTTTTTTTCTTTCCGGAATGGCAGTTGGCTTACATGTTCTGGATTCAAGGCTATAAACTTAGTGAAGCCCACAGCTTGCTCATGGTAATCACTGCTCGTATTTGTTTAGTACATGTCGTTTACAACTCAGCCCACTCGTGCCTGCCATCATGTGACATATAGCAAATGCATCCTTGTATTATGTTGAAAAAGTTTTTATATGGTATAGGGAATGTGAATTAAATTATAATCAACTAATCATGCAAATTGTATGTTCCATTATCTTAACAGAGTAAGCGCTCGTGCTTCCCAAAAATGGATGTCATAAAGACTGCGACTGCTGATATTGTGAGTTCGATTTTTTCCTTCAAACTTATCATACACTTTCATTGGTTCTAACTTGCGCCATCAGTCATTTTCCATTTCCAGGTCGACTTTAATTCGTAACATGTTGGTCAAACTAGTATATTGTGCTTCTTAACATGCCTCTTGCATGCACCCTGTGACATTTCAATATCTGTATTTCATCTTGAAGGAGGTTTAAGATAACCTCATAAAGGGAGTGAGTTTGTGGATAACCTCATCTGTTAAGGCACCTACCTCTTTTGTTGATTCGCTTCTGTGTGCCGCATTTTATCAGATGTGTAGTTGATTTCAGTCAGTCATCAAGTATCTAAAAATTCATTCCCATCTTTGCTGAAATATGACGTGAAAACTTCCATTCTCCTCTCAGTTATATTATCTTTCTTTTGAAGCTTACAGGCCTCAAAAAGAAGCCCGTCACTCTGAGATGGTACGGTACAAACTGTTCAACAGTAGAAATCTCTGGAATTGATATTGGATGGGGTCAGGTAGTTGCTAAATCTTTGACTCTTTGTACTGCACTATCATCTTTATTTGAACTTAGTAGCCGTTTTTATACTTTTTTATTTATCGATAGTTTAAGAGTGGTTCACGTTGATCATTAACTTCATTATTAAAGTAGCTGATGATATTGAGAGCTCAGGTGTTTATGTTAATTTGAAGCCCTGGAAAAGTATTATATTTTCCAAACTCATGCTTAGATTATCTGCAGAGAATACCCCTGGCTTTTGACAAGGCACAAGCCTCGTGGGTACTGAAGCGAGAGTTGCCTGTAAGTTTTCATCTAACGTGCCATTCCTTGGGGATTCCTTATCTTAAGAGCTCAAGGAGCATACAGGAATATCCACGATGAGGAAGGATCAAGTTTTTGACTCCACTCCTCCTGATGCAGGAAGGACGCTATGAATACAAGTATGTTGTTGATGGTGAGTGGACGGTGAATAAGCACGAACCTCTCACTTCTCCCAACAAAGATGGCCACGTGAACAACTACATCAGTGTATGCATTTAAATTACGTTTGACACTATTATTGATTCCATGGCATTCATCGAGTAATAAGGAACAACTTCTAGTAGATGTCAGGACCGACAAGAGTCACACTGAACTCCATAACATGTTCCATGATCTGAGTCCTTCAGTGGCTCCTTTAATTGTTTCCATTTTTCTGTTTCTACATGCCTGAATTACTGCTATCCTGCCAACTCTCCGATGACCAATAAGATGCATTGTTAGATGAATTGTACTCATAATGTGTAGCCATTCATTACCCTTTTCATTTTTGCAGGTTTCTGATGGTAACCCAAACAGCAATGCCTCAAAAATAAGAGAGAGGCTGGCCGGTGATGATCCAGGCCTCACCAAGAATGAAAGGATCACAATCAGACAATTTCTTGAAGCCTGCCTGGATGAGGATTGATCGACATCTCACAACGAAGGTTGTAAGAAGTCGATGTCAGTCTCTCCACTATCGACATGTAAGCTGTTCCCAATGTATGCATACTCCTATCCATTATAGTGAGGTAACAATAGGTGTGTTTTCTTTCACCATAAAAAGAAGGGACAATGGAAGGTTAGGGAGATCCATCCATCAATGTATGTACAATAAAGGGTGGTCCTTTTCTTGTGTTTCTTTTTTCTTGAGTTGGAGTAGTTATAATGGTTAAGATGACCTTTTGGTGCTGTGCATTTATGGCAAATTGGCAATAATAACGACGTTGCACTTGCAGTTGTTGTAGCCTGTAGGAATCAAGACACAAAATGGTCCAATCACCGAGATGAATAAATTTGAAAATGGATTAGTATAATTTTTAATGCATTTTCTCCAAATTGATTTTGTTTGGTCTAAGGTTGTCACATGTATAAGAAGTCGTAATTAGGTAAACTGGCAGGCAATTGTGTGGCCGCCAAGCAGTCAACATCCGTTTCTTTCTTACCTTCGAGTGCTGTGTGAGCAGTAGTGTATCACTCTGGTAATAATAAGTGAGTCCGTCAGGTGAAAAAAAATGATTTTTTTTTTCATTAAGGTATGAAACAGTTGTACGTAATATGAACATTGTAAAAGTGACGGAGAGTAAGAGTTACTTGACCCGTTATATTGATGGAACCTCAAATAAAAACATCTCCTCTGCGAGAGTAAAATGAAACTTTCAAGATGATGCACATTTTTCTTTAGAGATGGTCAAATAGAGATTTTATATAGAGAAACTCATATTGAGCCCCTTAATTATCTTCTCAAGAAACAATAATAGAGATTCATAAATAGGTATGGGTTCAGCTAAAATTTTGTTCAATCAATTATTGACACGTCATATTGAAACTATGATTGTGACAGTAGCACATGAAATGAAAAATCAAATAAAATTGTCAATTATTTTACTTTGTTTACATCGTATTGAATATTTAATTAAAACATGACATTTAACTAAGAGAGCTCCAAAACTAACTCTTCCATTGGAGATGTTCTAAGTGCTTTGTTTGACTGACAATGGAAAGAATGAAAAGCAAAAATATTTAATTGGAAAAAAAGCACATGAAATGTTTTATTTTATTTTTGGAAAAAAGGCACATGAAATGTTTTGTTTTTTATATAAAAATTACACGCGAAATGTTAGATTAGTGACAAAAACATAGAAACTACACTTATTATTAAAGAAAGTAGTGAAACAAGCCATTACCTAATGGAATAAAATTATAATCGATCAAACATAAATTTACATGTTCGGTAAAACAAAAGTTATACTTTATAGTAAATGCAATTTCTTATACTCAACAAAATATACTCCAACATGTTACATAAGTTCATCAATCTATTTGTTAGGGATTTCTTATTCTGTTCACAAAATTAATTAAAATGTATCAGTTGATGAAAAGAAAGTACAGTACATTTTAATTACCATGTGCCATGGAAGATTATTAAATTGACGTTGGTATTATTGATTGTCGGTCATGTGGTCCTATAGCATTTGGTCTTGTATAAGATCGCAATCTATGCTTACGTTTACGTACGATCTGTGAAATGTGACACAAAAGACACCTTAATAGTTAGTATCGTGTAGCGATTCGGGTAACTTTTTAAAGGAAATATTACATAGTTTCCAATCAATCAAAAACATCATATTTTACCAATAAAATTAGGAATCACATCTACATAGTATTAATTATTTTTATCATAGAAGCAAATGACTCTTACATGGTTTCAAAACCCAAAATTGACCTGATCAGTCCAGTGGACGTATATTCCCACTGATAGGTCCGTGACCCCTTTATGTCAATGTATGTGCGATGAATCATATCGTTGCACATGAGGGGGCGTTTTGAGAGTCCCACATTGGCGGTTGACAAAATAATTGCTTAGTATATAAGAACATGGACTTTTACATGGTACAATTGATTTTATGATAGAAATTCACGACTCTTGCAAATGTGAGTAGTTCCTTTCAAATAAAAATAGTGTCTGAGATTAGCTCATGCAATCTCGCGCTATTCAAGTACTGGCAATGGTACCTCACTTGATCCCGGAGATATAACTCTGATGCTTAACTCAGTATAACATCTTAGTATATGTATCTTTATGGAGTCTTTTTCACTTACATGATAACCGTGTTTCTCTTTTTATACATAGTGTGTACGGGATGCAAGATTGTGGTTTGATTACCACAGTCTCGCCCTTGGATCGTGTGCCATATTGTGTGTGCCACGTCTGAACATGAAGTTGTGTGGCCTCTTTAACAGGTGGGCTTTTCGCTGTATCTGCGACACGACCTATTATTTGTGATGTTTACCACATTCGTTGTGCTCATGACACCGCCGAGTGAACCACTCTAATTAGCTTATTCGCGAACTGGTCCTACCTCGTTGCTTCGTTGTTCATGGTTGAGTAGGTTGGAAATTGAGGATTATATATACCATTAGCCCTCCATCCACGAATTCATAGATCGGAAAGTGATAAGATCATGGAGCTTTTCTAATATGGTGGATTTATGATCTAATAGAATATTTATCAGTGTCATCACAATGATATGTTGAATCACACAATCTCAAATGATATGATATTCCTGGTTCATTTTGTAGACATGGTACTATGTTATGAGTTAGGATATTCTCTTTGTTTTAGCTATACAAGAGAAGGTCGTTACATTACCTGATTGCATCCTTCCTAAAGTAATGCAAAGATAATGGACCTTGGGTGTTGGGTACGTTCATTATTTCCTTTTTTAGGGTGAAGATTTGGGGTGAACTTCTTCTTTTGACAAAGGAAATGAAGGCTGAGAGATGATTGCTGGGATTTACCATGGCTGATTTTTTTGAAGTCACGTGTTTGGAGGGATGTTCAACCATCTGTTGAGTTTTCCTATAGTTTGGAATTTCTTATCCGGCTGGATCCATGTCTTTTTTAGAAGGGGCTTGTGGCGGGTAATTCTTATTGTGGCCTTGTGGTTTGTCGGGTTTTGTTAATTATTCTTTAAATGGCTTAATGCCTTTCATCTAGGTGGTGGGGATAAACCCTTACGATGAGTGTATCGCTTCATTTAGGGCATTCCTTGTTAGCATTTACTACGAACTTTGTATGTCTAAGTACCATACATCGCATCGCATAAAATTACCCTTTACAATGTTGCACTTAGGATTTTTATGTATGTACTGAAAAACCGTGAGTATTTCATTCACGTTTCTGTGATAGTTTAAACGACGTCATTTTAATCCTGAAGTTGACTTCTTCGCCCCCTTCTAAACGATGTTGTAGAACGTTCTTCATCCCTTAACCTCAATCGAGCATCAACACCATCTCAATCTCTCCAAAGTTGAGGAAGTGTTGTTTTTTCCCATATCCCTATAGTAAAAACGATGAAAAGAAAATTGAATAAACAAGTATGCTTTTTAGAGAGAGAAAGTAGATGTGCGACATCCATACCCAACTATATTGCATAGTAATAGTACAATAAGGAGGGTAATACTATGTAAATTAAGTTGGAAACCACACAAAGTTAAGTACTCCTTCCGTCCCAGGGGAATTTGCACAGAGAGAAATCTTTGCTCAAAATTTTCCTTGGGACCCACACCAATGAGAGACCCCATGTGTTCTGGTTAACAAAAAAAAGACAAGGAGAAAAGTAAATTTAGGAGGGATAAATTTTCCCTCCTTTTCATTAATCTAGGCCCTTCCCACCCTATTCTTTGCTGGGAAGGCGCCAGAACCCTTTTCAGGGTACTGTTCACAAGATTTACAACCACACAAAATTCCAAAAATTAAATCTGAAAGCCTACACTATAAATACAACCACCAATTTCACATTTAATGCTCTAAAATATGAAATTCTATGTTCTAACTTCATCGTCTTTCTGCAAAAACCCCAGTCCCAAAAATTTTGGGTTTGTTGGGGAACCCTCAGGTTGGTATTTACACAACACCGAGCCATCCCGGGCCCTGAAGGTGCAGGTTGATCTCTATTTTTTGGATCTTCCCATTTCACAATGGGTTTTTTTAGAAGGGTCGATGCGGAAGAATCTCACGAACGAAGAAAAGCAGCATTTGGGAGAGTTTTTGTTGGAGAGCCACAAAAATGGGAAGTCTCAGCATTCAAAGAGGTTGGAGGCAGCAACCATTTTCGATTGAAGCATAAGGAAATTGAGCACAAGCTGGGCCCTTACTCGAGTTCAAATGGCACAAGGGCGACCACTTGACTTGCATCATCGGATGACGGGGCACCCTCCGCAGAATAAGAAAGATATTGACCTCAATGCTTTGAGGGCATTGCTTGTAAATCAAAGAAGCACAATAAGAGGTATTGAAGCACCACTACACATAGGGAAGAGCGGTGTTCAATGAGCAGTGGCATCGAAGATAATCAGAAGTCATACTAACAGCATAAAACCAGCTCTCACCGAACACAACAAGGTAACATGTATGACTTTTTTATATTATTAAAGATAGATGTGCAACTTAGTTTTACATCGATGGACCACATAATTCACATTGATGATACATGGTTCTATTTAAGCCAACCAACAGTGAGGTACTTGTTTGGGCACATATGAACTAGAGTCGTACCGTACATGTAAACACAAGTCCCACATTCCAAAGTTAATGTTTATATGTGCAGTAAGTAGACCAATATTGGGGGGGGGGGGTCAATTGTTATTTGATGGGAAATCTTGAATATGGCTGTTTGTCCAAGATCAGATTGCAGTTAACAACAAGAAGAATAGGCTAGCAGGGACAAAAGAAAATTTTCCAATACTAAAGATCACAAGAGATGTCACAAGAGATAAAATCATCAAGGAAGTTATCCCCACAATCAAAGCAAAGTGGCTAGCACACATTTTGGGAAAGTTCATACACATTTAACAAGATAATGCAAGGCCACATATATTCAACCATGATTCAGAATTCAGGACAGTGGCCGAAAGTGATGGTTTTAACATAAACCTAGTTAGCCAACCAGTAAACTCACTTGACTGTAACATCCTAGACTTAGGGTTTTTCAATTCCATTCAATCCTTACAGCAAGAACATGCATCATCTAATGTGGAGGAGTTAACGGCAGTGGTGCAATCAACATATAACAGAGAAGATGCAACAAATTTAAACAAGGTGTTCATCACACATCAACAATCAATGATAGAAATCCTGAAAGCATACGTGGGTCAAATAGGTATAAGATGCCTCACATGAACAAGGATATGCACATAAGGGAAGGTACTCTACCAAGATCAATACAGGCAAGTGAAGAGGTGGTAAGCGGCAGTATTAAGCATCTAATCAACAAAAAGGTAATAGATGAAACTATCATTCTATTGATGCATGCCCTAGGATATCAACCATGAATGTACATGTACTGATCATTTTGGGGGTTGGTAAAATGGCATATTTTTGTGAGCTAGGAACATCCCACTTGATAATGCGTATTCATGTTGGGCCCCAAATGCATAGCATGACCGGCCCAAGTTACCCTATTATATACACAATGTCATAAACTTTGGGTAATAACCATTGGGTCGGCCCAGGGAAGAGTTTAGTACTTGCAGCATAAGCAAACAAAGGAGTTGCCCTATCTACCTCCCTATATAAAGAAGAAAGGTAACATTGTATACTAAACTATTCATTCCTAATATGATAGACACTCTTTTGACTTAAGCGTCAAAGACTCTTCCCCCTGACCACTTTATGGGCTTTGTCTTACAGGTTCCGACCAAACGAGCGGTAGATACGGAGGCTACAGTTTGGGGCACATCAAGTTAGCACGCCCAGTGGGACCGTTAGTTAGACCTATAAAATTCCCTATTCATATCATCTTCTACAGAAAGCACATTGTGTAGAAACGAACAAATCAGAAGTAAAGCCTCAGATGTCGGCGAAGAAGTTCAATCTCCTTATTGAAGAGGAAGAATGGGAGAAAGAAAATGCACTCTGACCCCCGAGCATCTGCAAGTGCTACGAACAGACCCCCAGTGTCAGCTGCAGAGCATATCCCAACAATAGCAAACCTGAGGGGTCACAAATTGAGATTGTCATACCCCCAGGTGAATGGAGGTTAGCGCTGAGCCTTGGGCAGGGTGCCTCAAAATACATACCTCGCAAATCCAAGCATATTAGCAATGAATAGACGAGCCACAATTCATGGAGGCTTCAACAGATTCACAGGTGGAAGCGACTACATGTGCTGCTCGAATCATTCAAGGCACGAATAGTGCGCTCCATTTGTCCCAACAAGACCTGGAGCAACTGGCGCAAACCCTTCGATCTAGTAGCTGATAGCACTCCCAGCTCCGATGCATTTAACGGTGCAGCCAAGTTTCCAGCTCCAGGCCACCCCAAGGGCATCCTACCCAGCGAGTATAGAAATGGGCTCCCTGGATCGACTTCAGCAAGCATTCCCTAGGTTGGGATAGATATTGGCATGTTTAACATATGTCTTAACTTCTCATATGATAAATCAGACGTTTCCTCGCCCAGGAACCTGGCCCACGTGACGCTCCCTTGGCTACGAAAGTTAAATGCAACCATGGTCTCGACCTGAGGTCCCCCAATTCCACTCTTATGAGCAAGGGCAACAACGACATCACAACTCCGCTATAGGTGGACCGTGGCCGGGGTACATAGCTTCAAACCTCTAGTACCAGATCCCTAGTGTAGATTCTTCTCTTTTGTCAAGACATTACGGAGATTCGTGAATGGGAGGAGAATTGAGTGACGCTCTCGTAAACGAGTTGGATAGGCTGATTGGGCTCTTGGGTTAAGTCGCAGACTTTCCTTTCAGTTCAATGATCATGGTGACTCGATGACCTAGCAACATAAAATCACCCCAGGGGCTCCTCACATAAAACGAGAACACCAACCCCTATGAATTCACACAGACCTTCCTCAGTTTGATGAACTCGAGAAACTTCAACGAACAACTGATGTGCAAGCTAGTAGGGTGTTACATTCAAGGAAAAGCTTAGGAGTGGTTCAACAAATTAGGCAAGGGGTCGCTACATTCATACATGAACTTTGGAAGAGCTATGCTAAGCCAATTATTCCAAAAGAAAATGTTTACCAAAACCTTGATTGAACTCTACTAAAGCAAACAGCGGTCTGGGGAGTCAACGGAGGCATTCTACCATCGTTTTATAGATAAGAGCATTTGTGTGATCAATCGTGCTAATGATGGGGTAATCCTGGACTACATGAACGAAATGTCTAACCTCGACCTGTATGAAAAGTTGGTCTTGAAACCACCAGAAACCTTGCAGCAGCTGCAAGAAATTGTGGAGTAGTATTTGAAAATTGAGGAGGCAACGAAGCGGAAAAGAGCGGGGGGATAGGTGGGGTGAGAAGGATTCTAAAGCCTTGGATCAAAATCAAAGAGGCCGGAGACTTTGAACCGAGGTTTCGAAGGGTACATCCACCTATCTAAGTCACAAACGGAAATACACTCCATCCATAAGGGGTTATTCTGTGCTCTCCTCTCCAGGCAAAGATTTCCTAGGAAAAAGGGATTCTTCTAAGTTTTTTTATCACCACAAAGAATCTGGGCATGATACGAATGAGTGCATCCACCCAAAAAGGGAAACTGATAGGTTGCGTCAAAGGTCCAAAGGGAGGAGGTTCCTCGAAGAGGAAAGGTGGTTTTCACAGCTGGAAACCTATAAAAAGGGATCTGATAGAGGCGGCCATGAGTAACAAGGAATAGGCAATGGGGAACGGGCCGAAAATCTACCAAGAGATAACGGTAGACCCGACCAGGAGGCTTGATCAGATAGGAATCGAGGTAACGAGGCTTATAGGGTAATCAATTTTATTAATGGGGTGGTGAACAACCAGTCCTCGAATACTATCATCAAAGTTTAATCGTGTTATATGCCCCCTGGAGAACCTAGCCAAAAACATTCAAACAAAAGGAAGCTATAACTTCTTGGAAGCAAAACCACCCATTCAAACCTCCCATACAGACCCGATGGTTATCCATGCCACAATTGGAGATTTCTATGTTAATAGAGTCTTCGTAGATGATGGCAGCAGAGTAGAAGTGATGTTCAGAGACTGCTTTAACCAGCTGGAACTAGGGAATGAAAGTTTGAAGAGAACGAATTCATCCCTATCTAGCTTTACTGGGAAAATAGTGCCCCCTCGGAGTCATAAACCTCCTAGTCAAAGTAGAAAACGGTGACAAAGAAGTGACCGTTGATTGCATCTTCACCGCGATCGCGCTATATCCCCCCTATAATGTGATATTGGGAAGGCCCTGAATGTACTAGGTCGAGCCATATGGTCCCCCTACCACTTAACGATGAAATTCCCGTAAAAAGGGTGGCAATCGTCAAGGGTGATCAGCCCGCAGCTAGAAGCTGTTTGGAAATATCCCTAAAAAGAACCAAGAAAGGGGGAAAAGTGGCTTCAATTAATGAAGAAGCCAGACCATGGACACCAAACAATTGGTTGTTCAATCACAAGGAACGGCGGTCGTAGGAAAGAAGGTACCACTCACAATGAGAAAAATCGAAAGATCTCTTTGACGACCACGTGGATGTATTTTCGTGGAGTACGACCAATCTCACGGGAGTGCCCAAAAAATTGATGGTTCATAGAATGAACGTCGATCCCTCCCAGAAGCCTATCAATCAGAAAACAAGGTTGTTTGCCCCTTAAAGAGCTGAGGGCATAAAGGAGGAAGTCCAGAAACTTCTAAAAGCAGAAGTTATCAATTAAGTGTTCTACCCAAAATGGCTAGCAAACCTCGTCATGGTCCCAAAGCATGACGGAACTTGGAAAGTGTGCATTGACTTTACAGATTTGAATAAAAGTTTTCCAAAAAATAACTACCCAATGTTCTCTATCGACATGTTGGTTGGAG
Source organism: Rubia tinctorum (assembly GCA_032355605.1). Taxonomy (NCBI): domain Eukaryota; kingdom Viridiplantae; phylum Streptophyta; class Magnoliopsida; order Gentianales; family Rubiaceae; genus Rubia; species Rubia tinctorum. Next base: position 11,962 of record JAULKM010109872.1, read on the forward strand.
CCATAGGAGGATTCGAGGTCCTAGCTTACTTCGATGCCCATAAAGGCTACCACCAGATACTTATGGCAGAAGAGGATAAGCAGAAAATATTGTTCATCATGGACGTGAGGATGTTTTGTTATAAGATGATGCCATTCAGCCTAAAAAATGCAAGGGCAACCTACCAAAGGTTGGTCGACAAGCTCTTCGAGAAGCAAATAGGCAGATACATGGAAATATACATGGATGGTGTGGTAGTCAAAAGCAAGGACTGAGATCAATTCTTTCTAGATCTATAAGAAACCTTTTGAAGACTCCGAAGCGCAAATTTGAAGTTGAATCCAGCTAAATGTGTGATCGAAGTGGGGGAAGGAAAATTCTTAGGGTTCGTGGTCTCGGAACGGGAGATCGACGTGAACCCAGAGAATGTGGAGGCTTTGATGAGCATGAAGCCCCTTCAAACTGTTAAAGAGGTCCAGAAGCTTACAAGATCGCTGGCGGCACTCAGTCGATTCCTCTCCAAAGGAGCATAAAAAAACTTTCCATTCTTCAAGGTGCTTTGAAAGGCAAAAAAAATTGAATGGACGTAGGAGTGTGATCAAGTTTTTAGAGACTTAAAGGAACATTTGTGAAGCTTGCACACTCTCATGAAGCTGCAAAGGGGGGAAGATTTGTACTTATACATTTCAGCCTCACCCCTATCAATAAGCGTGGTACTTACAAAAGAAAAGGAAAAAACCCAGCTCCCCATCTACTTCGTGAGTAGGGCAATACATGTCCCCGAAATATGGTACACCACCCTCGAAAAACTAATCATGGCCCTGGTTCACACCGTAAGATACCTCCGATCGTATTTTCAAAGCCATAAAATTATCCTCCTATCAAGTCACCCAATTAGACAGGTGTTTCTCAAACCGGAGGCATTGAGGCGAATGTGAAACGAGCAATCAAACTTGACGAACATGATATCCAGTTCAGCCCAACAACAGCAATCAAAGGTGAGGCCTTGACATATTTCATCATTGAAAATACCGAGCCAGTTTCGATTGAGGATGACGGAGGGACTGAGGTAATATGACAGTTATACTACGATGGGTCTTCTCACTCAAGAGGGAGTAGAGTAGGGGTTCTGCTCACAAGCCCCAAAACAATTTATCCCTACGTGTTACATTTTGACTTCAAGGCCACGAATAATGAAGCAAAATGAGAAGAATTAATCACTAGGCTTCTACTCACTAAAGACTTAGGAGTTCAAAGTCTAGAAATCTATAGCGATTTCCAAATTGTGATCCAGCAAGTCAAGGGGTAATATGTGTCTAGGAAAAGAAGCTTGCAGCATTATTTAGAGGTGGTTAAACCCATTCTTCAACATTTAAACCATTACACCCTGATTCAAGTCCCTCGAGAAAATAATCACAAGGCTGATGCTTTAAGTAAACTAGTTTCGTCAAACTTAGACTTGTAGTCGCAGGGGTGTTAGATGGTGGAGATGCTGAGAAAATGAAGCTTCGAAGAAGAAATAACAGTAATGATGGTGGAAGAAGAAAGTTCATAGATAACACCGATCTTGAACTACCTCCGAGATGGTACCCTTTCGGAAAGAGCTATCCCATCTGCCACAAAAGGGAATAATGAATTTAAATAGCTCATGGTCATTTGAAAAATGAGGAATTAACCTTGTCGGCCCCTTCCCAAATGCCCCAGGCCATTTTTGATACCTGATCGTGGCTGTAGATTACTTTACGAAGTGGGTCAAGGCCGAAGCCTTAACCAACATAAAAGGGAGGACATTTATTGGGTTTTGCATGAAAAATATCATTTTTTGTTCAGGATCCCTCGAACCATCATAACTGACAATGGAACCTAGTTAACTAGTGACCCATTCAAAAGCTAGTGTAAGGAATATAAGATCTGCCAGAAGGTCACCAGTGTGTACCACCCCCAAGCCACAGGTAGATGGAGGTTACGAATCAGACCATAGTCTATGGCATCAGATAAAGGCTCAAAAGGGCTAGAGGAAGTTGGATAAAAAAAATAGCCCAGTGTGTTTTGGTCGTATTGAACGACAGAATCCTCTTCCACGGGTGAAACTCCATATAGCATGGTCTACGGTTCGGAAGTAATAATCCCCGTTGAGATAAAGCTTCCCACCTTTCGAAGGTTTTCCATAAGCAACAAAAACTAGGAGGTCAATGAAAAGAAGTGCCAATCGAACCTAGACCTTCTTGGGGAAAAAAGAGAAAGGGCGTCCCTCAACGAAGCTAAGGTAAAGGAAAAAGTTGAGCGGTACCATGACAAGAGGGTTCAAAAAAATTTGGTTTTCTCTAGGAGACCTTGTAGTGAGGAGGAATGAAAAAAGTTGAAGGGAACCAGAGGACAAACTGGCAGCCAACTAGGAAGGACCCTACCAAATCCTCGAAGCGTACCCGGCAGGCAGCTACGTGCTGAGAACACCCCAAGGAGAGTCGATTTCCCAAAGATGGAATGTCTCGAACCTTATGAGTTACTATTCTTCTAGATCTCAGTAGATTTAGTAAGGCCAAGGAGTAGCTCACCCAAAAATAGCTATAGGCTAAGAAACACCTTCGATGAAAATATTTCCTAAAGTCAATGGAGGTTACTAGTTTCTATTACCTGTCTATTAAAGAGTGTTTCTTTGAAGTTATTCCAATCTCCAACTGAGTACTAGAGCGCACAATAATTCGAGGAAGTATAAATCCCTCACTCTCATGAATAGGGTGTGTCAAGGAACTCGAAATCCCCTTCAAACATATGAGCGTCCGAGGGGCGAAAACCCTGGAAGAACGCTCGGGGTCAAATTCCCCTCCATAAATATGAGCGTCCAAGGGATGAAAACCCTTGAAAAATGATCGAGATGAAATTCCCCTTGGAAATATGAGCGTCCGATGGATTAAAACCCTTAGCGAATACTCGGGGTCGAAATCCCCTATTGCATAAGATACTTGGAATAAAAATACAAGTAAGAGATTTAAAACACCTTTTTTATTTAAATCTACAAAATATGTAAATGACTTACATGTAAGGTGGTAGAACCCCCACATACATTAGAAAAATAATACAATATTACAATACAACAAACATAGTATTTACTAAGGGTAAAATAGATCCTCCAAAAGTGTGGAGGGATCCTCCATAATCTCAGATTTGATAGGGGCTATGACAGTCAAGAATTCCTTCATCTAATTTGGTACCTCCCAGTTTGGATCGGATGACCCTCATATCTGGGATGAACTCGACAGTCCGTTGGCTAAGTTTCTAGGCCTACAAGAAATGGGAATGTCCTCGGGATCTTCATCCTCCTCAGCTATCTCGATTGTTCTGCTGGAGGAGTCCCCTTGTATTCTTCTTGGGGCACCACCACAATCGGCTTTGGTCAGACGGGGCTCAATCTGAGTTGGTGTGGACCTCACATAATCCGGGAGGGCTTGTACCCCTTGTGAAGAGCTTGTCTGCTGAGTGGAGGGCCCAGAGGATGACCCCCCTTCCTGGTTCACCTGTGGGCCCAAGCGGGAGAATACAGACCCGCTCTTGGTATGAGGACCTAAAGAACATGAACCCTGGGAGCACAAGACTTTGCTTTTATTCTTTCCTTTAGATTTCTTTTTAGAAGGACCTTGAGAACTTGAGGCCCCTTACTTCTTACCCCTTATTTCCATCAGCCACCCTTCAGCCTCATCATAAGCTTCTCCGTATTTAGTATACTTGTGAAGCTCCTTACGTTTCATAATGTCCATAGTTTCCTGAAGGTACAACTCAAGGTTGTCAATAATAATGGGCACCACCATTCCGATCTGAAGGAAGTAGGCTCAAATGCTATCTTTATAGGACTTGAAAGTGCTCGGATGAACCTTGGCATCCTCTTTGAGCCAATCCCGTTCCTAATAAGCAACCAAACACAGTTGCTCGGTATGGCTAACTGACCTTTCCAAACCTTAAACTCGATCTTGAAGTGATTGGCTCGTCCTCTTCCAACCCCCGAGTTTGGAGGTGGTCTCCTGAATGATGTACTGAATAGCCTAGGCATCTACAATATACTTCTGGGCTTCGAGGTGATAATGGGCCATAGATGACTGGGTGCTCGAAGAAGACCCAGATGACTTAAATGGCTTAGCTGCATTTAAGCATTCTTGAGCCGAGCTAAATCCTGCATCGGTGGTCATCTCAGTAAGGAGTTGGTTGTGCTGATGGAGGAGAAGTTTGTGGTCGTCGGCTAGCCCGTCACGGGCAGCGGCCAAGAGATCGTTCTCCTCCCTTAACCGACTTAGCTCGTCAAGAATATCCTTTTGGGTCTCGTGATAGCCGTCTTGCCACAAAGACAACTCCCACCCTTAGATGATTCAATTCGCTAGGCGGACCCTGATTTTTGTATTGGCGACACTGCCATGACGCTAACTCTTTCTTAGGCTTGAAGTTCTTCTTCGAGGTGTAGGAATCGACACCAGTACCGCCCAACAGCTATTCGATGGTCCCAGGCCCATTCTTCGACTTTGTGATACCACTTCTTCATCACTTGAAAGAAGAAGTCGAAGATGGACCCCCTTTGAGCATGGGGGGGATAAGGAACCGAGAATAATTTCTACAAAATTGTAAATACTCAAGTAAGTAAAACACAAAAGAAAAAAAGAAAATTTTCATTAATCATAAGTTTAAAGCATAGGAGGTAAAGAAATAACTACAACTAAAATTCATACATTTTCTCCTACGCTACCAACTGATTGATCCGGCCGGGGAGAGCTCGATGTAGAGGTCCTACGCTTGGTCTTAGGTAAGGTCAAGGGGTCTCGCTCCTTCCATTCCCTGTCCTCATCCACGCTGAGATCACGGATCTCCTCCACAGTGAAGAACTTTCCTGAGGCTTTGAAGTGTTCGGGCGGGGAGCACTTGATGCTACCATTTTTTATGGACTTCCACCAAAGTTGGTCAAGCTGCAAAGAACGAATACCGTTCTTGTGTACCTCCAGCATGGTGGCGTACTCTGCAGGAAGCTCCTTGCTCAGATAAGTGGCAAGGGTGTTCTTGGCTAGACCCATGCAGGTCCCAGACAAAGATGAGAAGAACTCTCGGAACACCCAGGTCTTTTCCAGCTTGCTGGTATAATCCTTGAAAAGGGAGGCCAACTGCTTGGCGGAGCAAAGACCCTTCAACTAGGCATTCTTGCTGGACAGGGCTCCAATCGAAGTAGCCACGTCGAAGGTCGAAGCTACAAAATCATCTGAGGGAACCACGAAGTTGAAGCCAAGAAACATGGGATGAATCCAAGGTTCGAACCCTCAACTTTCTAGGGGCTAACTGATAATGCGTATTCATGCTGGGCCCCAAATGCTTAGCATGACCGGCCCAAACTACCCTATTTTATACAAAATGTCATAACCTTTTGGTAATAACCGTTGGGCCAGCCTTAATTGTAGTGAATAACAAAGTTGGGCCAGCAAATAGATATTGGGGATGAAGGATCTGTGAAAAACAAGGCTCAATTGTAGTGAAAATTGGGGAAGATGAAGATAACAAAGAACTAGGGTTTCAGATGGGAGAGAGAGAGAGAGAGAGAGAGACAGGAGTGTATGAGAGAAGATGAGTGAGTTAAGTGTGTTGAATGTGAGCAGTGAAGCATTCAACGCACGTGAAGTGGGCAAAAAAATTCCACTGCCTAAGATGCATTGATTGGGCGAGAGAGTCGGTAGTGGAGATTATAAGAATGACTTTAATTTTTTAATCTGAAACGGTTGGAGTAGTTTACAGATTAATGTGTTGAATATGTTTTGTTTTGGGTTAAGTAAGTTAGGGTTAAGTGGGTTTAGTTTGGGCATAATTAGTTGTAAGTATAGTGGGATGGTGGTAATATATTAAAATGGGTAGGGTTAGTTTAGTTATTTAGGGTTTCTTTTTTGCCAAATGGGGTACGGAAAAAAAGAGTGCTGATTTATTTGGGACACTTATAAAAGGAAAGTGTGCAGATTTCACTGGGACCGAGGGAGTAGTAGTTTTCTTAATATAATATTCAATCACTTATATTAATGAAGTTGGTAAATAAATATTCATTTTAAATGAGAATTACAAAATAAAATTATGAAAATATAAGTATTAAACATGAAATTTTAAACAAAAATTTTTGTGGCATAGTATAAGGGAGTACATAAAATGTTTATGTGGTCTTTTATTATGGGACCATCCAACAATCTCGACTCTAATTCATCAAACTAAATTCATTTCGACTAAAAATAACATTTCGACTCATATCAATTACATTAACAAACATAAAACGCCTCATTTCCCCTACATGTTAAGTACTCCCTCCAATTTTCTAATAATGGCTTCGTTTGGCTGCAAAAAAAATTCAAAACATGTTTGACCATCAATAACTTTGATTGTATACAATAACAGACATCATGTGAGATGTCGTTGGATTATATGTGAGGTGTGGTATTTAAAAAGTATAATTTTATGGTTCGTAATTGTATGAAATTAAAGTTATCAGGGATCAAACATACCATAAAAAAATATTTTTTAAAATATGGTCATTATTAAGAAATCATAGGGAGTACATGTTTAAGAGCTCAAGCATGCAAATAGCAAAAAGTTGAAATGAAAAGTCTTAGCTCAACTTTATAACTCCCAATTTATTTTGTTTCCTTCAACTATCTTATTAATATTATTACCCAGGTGGGATACAAGTGGCATGGGATCATCTTTGGAGAGATGATCGAGAGATAAGTATCTTGAATATAAAAGCAATCAATCTTTAGTACTCCATATGTTCCACTCAAATCTCCACACTTTGAAAACTTTTCTCATTTGACAAATTTCTACACCCAAATTTCCCAGTTTGCCATTAATGAAATCAGAAATTTTATATAGGTTGCCAACAATTAAACTACTTTATTTACACAGATACTCATTATTGAATTGATTATCCTTTCTCTACATTTTAAAATATGAATTCAAACTCTCCAAACTGTTTCACTTTCCGATCTCCCAACCACTTTTCTTCCTTTACTCCACCGTCCTCTTGAGCCAATCAAAAACTTCTTGGACAGTGGAAATTCACGTGAACCTTCCTTTACTTTCTATAACGGACCATTTAAACTCATTCTCATCTCAATTCACGGAACTCTCTCTCGAATATTCTCTCTCAAGCTCCTTATCTTCTTTCCTCTCAAACTCTGGATCTGACCGGAGCCTCTTATCTTCACTGCTCACGTCCTCCATATTCCCCATCAAACCTCATATTCGTTGCCTCAACTTACATCTTCCCAATAAAACCATCGATTTCATGGAATCTTCACCATACTCCTTCGATAAGTCGTGCCTTAGATGTTCCAATGCTATGTTTCTGACACATATAGCTTCTCAAAAATTATCCCTGAGATAGAGGCGAATGATGCCGCCTCTGCATGGAGGGCTGACGCCATTGCGGTGAATTCTCAGGTGTCGGTGACATGTTGCGACCAGGACAATACATATCCGGTCAACCTGGGTGCTGAGGAAGTTCCATCCGCCCGTCAGTCACCGGTAGAGCTACTGCATGTCGCTCCTGAGCCAATTTCTGGTGGAGGCACAATAGCGTATGAGGTGAAGACCTCCGGTGATGTATTTGTCTCTGTGAATCCTTGCTTTGTCACCCCTTTTCGCCCAGAATTGCCCTCACGTGGGTCAACGGTGGTCGGAGGACTTTCCAATGACAGCTCCAAGTTAGATGACACATGTGAAGGATTGAATGAGGTGATACGATTGTTATTTCCTCCTATGAGAGTGGTTTGAAGGCGTCAAAGAAGAAAAATGCGCGCGAGGAACTAGGTTAATGTGTTCATTGTCTTCTGAATGAAAGATAAGTAATCTAGCTATCCCAAAATTGTTGTCCCTTGACATATCTTCCCTGCGTATTGTTCGTTTTGTGCTTTGGTGTGTCCCTAACTTTTCAATAGGTTTAAATGGCAGATCTGAAGCCTTGGTTGGTTGTTGGATATTTGGTTGCGACCTTGATATAGACAAAAAAAGAACGAAAAAAAATCTTCCTATGTTGAAAAATGTTTCAAGTACTGGTAAAAAATGAAACGACAAAAAATATAAGCTCCCTATTGTCTCTTGACCCTTGATATCGTGTTGGCTTGTTGGTGCCATTTTTCGATAAAGCTGTGCAGTTTGTGCAATATTATAATGTTGTGCTCATTATGTGTCATGTGATGTTTCTCTGTTGTGATAATGTTGTATTTCTATTGGCATGTTATAAATCCTGCTATTATGTTGTTGCCTTCAGTATGCATAATCAGTCATGTTATACCTTACTAGTGTGCATCTTCCCTTAGTGTGCATCTTCCCTAGTTATGCTTGACAGTTGCCTTTGTTTGTGAGTCCTTGTTATACTTGACTGGTGTGTATCTTCCCTCAGTGTGCATCTTCCCTGGTTATGCTTAATTGTTGCCTCTGTTTGTGAATCATTCTCTTTGCTGAGTACTAAGTACAATTTTGATACTTAGTTTGTGACATGACTCTGTTTCGTAAACTCAATCCCTGTTAGTGCATCTTCCTGGCTCAGTCCTTGTTAGTGCATCTTCCCTGTTGGTTTCTAGTGATAATAAACAGAGTTATGGCATATCATACATAAAAAACAAATGTTTTGAAACACAACTTTAGTTTTCATGCATATCATTACAATTAACTGGGGTTGGATTTGAACATTTCGATCACACCAAAAACAAAATGTTTAAAGTCTTCCAAAATATGCCTATACACCAACCCCCAAAATGTATATATTACATGTTCACTAGCTCCTAATACGTAGGGCATGCATGAGTGGGAGAATCTCTCCAGTTTCTCCTAGTGCAATCAGATGTTGTATGCTGACCCTTACATCTTTCTCACTTGCAGTCACCATCCTTGGCAATGTTCCTTCTCTAATCATTCTGTCCCTATTCATGTGCGGAAGCTTGTAGTTGTTGCCACCGTTTACTTTAATTATCTCTGTCATTGATGCTTGATGAGTCACAAATACTTTTTTGAGTGTAACATTATCTTCCCTTTCATATGCATTGAACATGGCTCCAAGAAGCTCCACAATATTGCTTGATACATGTTCTTGTTGTAGGGACTGTATAGAGTAAAAAAACCCTAAATCTAGTATGTTGAGATCAGGGGAATTAGTTAGATGGCTAACTAAATTGATATTAAAGCCATCAGACTTAGCCACAACTAGAAACTATGGATCATTTATTAATATATGTGGTGTGGCATTATCATATTGTATGTAAATATCCTTGCTCATGTGCCTTGACCACTTTGCCTTGATCACTGGTATTACTTCATGTAGCATTTTGTTCCTTATCACATCCCTGATGATTGATGGAATGGGCACTAACTCCATAGTACCTGCTGGTATGTTCTTACTTTTATTTATTGCTACATGTCCTTTCACGAAGGGGAAAATCCCAAACTTCTCATCAAATATAATCTGCCCATCCTCACCAAATATGGGTTTACTAAAAACAAATATAAACATGAGTTTTGGAATGTGGGATCTATACTTACATGTTTTATATGGTTCAGGTTCATCAGGTGCTAATAAGTACTAAACAGTTTGTTTACTAAGATAAAATCACTTCTCGTCTATGTGGATTATGCTATCCATTGCTCTGAATTTCAGTTCAGGATTTAGCTTAGTTAAACAGAAAAACAACCTTGTGATTTTATTCTTAGCTTCCAAGACTGGTTTGATACTATTTGTGTAACTCCTTATGATCTTCGATGTTACAACCAATTGCACGCTTCTCTTCTCTATATGTAAGCCGGTCGCTGTCCCCCTCACCATTCTTCTCTTATGTGCAGGAAAGGCTTTTAAAGCCTCAAGATAAATACTGATCTTGTTGTGGGTATTCCAACCATCCATCTTATGCCTCCTGTTGAAGGGTTACCCTGATTCAAGTTGGGCTCTTGTTATTGCCCATATTGTGCTCACAGTACAGACTGAACAACTAAAAAGAGTTGTTGCTTCGAGCCTCCCTGAGTTCTTTATCTTCCCATTGCTGTGATTCTCCAAAAGGAATTCCGCTAGATGTTGTCTCTCCTCGTTTGTGAGATTCTTCTTTCGCATATTTCCCAGAATGAAAAAACCCTATGATGAAAGGTAAGATGCAAACATCAGAGGAGCAACTAGCTCATTCGGGATGTTTTGGAGGGCTCTAAGATGAAACTAACTTGATCTGAGGGTTCCTCCATAAATTTGACATCTTTATGATGATGTTTGGGGTTTTTGGGATTCAAGAGTTTTTTTTAAGGTTTCGCTTGTATCTTTGGCTGGAGTAAATAGGATTTCAATATATGTATTGGCTGCGTTTTTGTATTCACTTCATGTATTTATAGGGATTTTGGACTTGTAAAATTTTTGTGGCTGTAAAAATTTGGTTGCTTTTTCTTTTTATTTTTCAGCTGAACATGGAATGTTTTTGCTGTGTTTGGTGCGTAAAAATGAGGGAAGAGGGAGGGAAGGGTTAAAAGTAATTAATCTGGGTTTAATCTGCATGTGGGCTGACAAGTGGGGCATGCTCCAAACTCTTCCTTGGAGTATTATACTCCCTCTGGTCGCCTAATATTGGCACCAGACAAGAGTGCACATATATTTTGGTTTGTTATCATTGTTGTACTTGTGCAACTTTCAGTCAATGAACAGTGACTTTTGCACTGTTTTTGAGAATCTGAATTTTCCTCCAACAGCCCCCTAAAACCTTCTAACAATTCCCTCCAAAACATGTGGCTCATGCCCATTTTATTTTCCAAACGTGTTCCCTCCAAAAATTGACATGGACAGAAAATAACCAACAAATTTTCCTACTGCTAGCTTTGCTATACCTGCCATTAAAATCACTAAAACCAGTTTTGAAATTTACACCATTATTTACACACTCAATCCAAGGAAAAAAGGGCTACATAACCATTTCATTTGGAAGCAACCATGGAAGGTGAAGCTGCTGCCGAAGATGCGGGAGCAGGTCGGGGAACTATCACCGGTTGACGGAACTTGAACACAGCCATCTCAGTGTCTTCTTTGGGCATCATTGTCTTTCCGGAAAACTGGGCAGGTCGAAGCGCTTGGAAGCGGCTGTGAAATGGAATGTCTCCCCCTGGACAGTGAGTCGGCTTGCCACCCTGCAAAGAACACAACTATCAGCAGGATCGAGGGTGGGAGCACGAAGATGAAGGGGAAGAAGGGTAGGAAATCTGTCCAACTGGACCAGCAAGCTTACCTAGTCATACCGCTCCAAGAACACACCACTCAAAGGACAGTTGCAGCCAGATTACATGTGAGTAAAACTACAGTTCATAAATGGATTCATAGTAATGTCT
>JAULKM010109882.1:0-40511 GCA_032355605.1 Rubia tinctorum
GTAGGGAGTTGAGAATTTGCCAAGATACCCGGTCAAAGGCCTTGGACACGTCTAATTTGGCTATAACATTAAGTCCCTGGGCTAGTTTGTCAAGCATTCTGACTGATTCTTGCATAACAAGAATGTTGTTAGATATGCTTTTGCCTTCAATAAAGGCTGACTACTCAATTGATACACATTTACTAACCAGAGGAGTTATCCTACCAGCCAGTATTTTTTATAGTACCTTATTGCTAAAATTTACCAAATTGATTGACCTAAAATCAGAGAACTGGGCAGGGTTTTGGACCTTTAGTATTAAGGTAATTAGGGAATTGGTGATGGATTTAGGCATAGGAACTCCACACATAAATTCTCTGACACAATTGAGCAGATAATTTTTAATGATATTCCATGCCCACCTATAAAATTGGCCATCGAAGCCATCAGGTCCCCCACAGCTGTGTTCACCTAGATTGAACACAACTTGATGGAGTTCTTCCATCTGGACTGGTTTTAGCAAGTTGACGTTATCTTACTGTGTGATAGTGAGAGGGATAAAGGTGAGTAAGTGGGTAAGGCTTGTTCCTGAGATGTCTCTTGTATCCTCAGTGAGCAGGTTTTGATAAAAGGTGGTTGCAGCTTCTCCTATATGAGTTTGCTCTGTTAACATTATCATGTTTTATTTTATTTATTTTGAGACTATTATGTTTGTCCTTAACTGAGTTATGAAAGAAAGTGGTGTTGAGATCATCTTCTTTAAGCCATTTTTGTCTAGACCTCTGTTTCGAGAAGTCATTCTCCTCAGTTAGTCCATCTCAGAGTTATAGTCTAGCTTGATTTAGATTATTGATGTTTTCTATGGAGTCTTGGGTGTTATAATGGGTCTCGGCTTCTTGAACTTTCAATTCAGCTTTTTATTTTCAAAAAGATTCCAAAAATGATCCTTGTTCCAGATTTTTAAATCCTATTTTAACCTTTTCAGCTTAAGATTAAATCTAATCATTCCCTGCTCATGTAAATGTTTGGTCCAAGAATTAAGACTATATCCTTGAACTCTGGCCTTCTTATCCATATTGATTGGAATCTAAAGGCTCTAGGCTAGGTAGGCTAGGAGTCTTAGTAGGTCGTTAGGAGAGGTGAGTGGTCTGATGTAAGTCTATTTAAGACTTGGACTGAGGCATTACTGAATTTCCTGAGAAAATCAGGATTTGTCCGGGTTCTATCCAATCTTTTGCAAACTTTTTCTCTACCCTGTCTACCATTGGTCCAGGTGCATAGATTCCCACATGTAGGGATCTCACTCAGGTTGTTACAGATTATAAAGGTATCAAATTCTAACATGTTGTTTGGGCTGATTAACATCACTTGTGAAAGGTTTGTTATTGAGGGGTAATAAGGTATGGATTAGAAAGACCCAATACTAGCTATTCACCCCACCATGTAAGCTTGTAAACATGTCAAGCTTATGAAGGAAGGAACAAAGGATAAAAGGTATAGCGGGACAACTATGTCACATCAGTCGTCGAACGTATATATTTAGGGTGAAGAACGTGCTAGAAGGTAAGATCTTAGGATTAATGCACTATTCACAACACACGCTCTACATGGAAAACATGGATTACCGGAGCATAGAAGCAGGCATGGCCCTGTACCTGCCTACTTGACCTTAGTCTGTATGTCTTGTAGGCCCAGGTACAAACTAGACCAAATGGGAATGACGAGAGGAGGATATCAAGAATCGACATTAACATTGGCATCGTCTGTGGGGATTGCTTCGTCTTTCTTGCATCCACGCATCTCAAGCAACATGGAAGGACAACCACGCATAGGAAACTTGTTCAACCAATGGTCACGGAGGATGTGACACACTTGGAGAAGGAGTTCATCCCGATGCTGACGTCGAGGGAAGAATGACACCAGTTTCACACAGCCACAGAACTTGCGAACAACTTGGAGATACTTCAAACAATCATGGCATCACAGAAGGAGATGATGAGAAGGTTGAAGAAGATGGAGGATAGAGAGAGAGAGAGAGAGAATAGGGTAAGACAAAGCGGAAGGAGCATGATATGCAGCCAACCAAGCTCTTCTTAGAGCAGGAAGGTGACAACGAGGCACCTAGCCGAAGGGAGTAGGAGTCAGAGATAGCCCAAATTATGGAAAGAGATGTAAAGAACAAGGTCACTTCTGAAAGGAAAGCCCAGGCCGGAGACCGGGATATCATACCAGACCACGAGTGGTAAGCAAGCTATGTGCCACTGTCGAAGGGGGAGTGAGATGCTAAGGGCAAGGCCTTGCTGAGAGAGACAAAGGACGAGTCTAGAAGGAAGGAAAGCAGAGGATTTCCGTTCACCAGGAGGATACATCTGTTCATAGCTAATCCAAATTTGAAGATACCCCTAAAACTAGGGCAGTACAACGATGAAGCAGACCCAGAAGACTAGTTGCACACATTCCGCACCAATATGGCCACCTCCGCGATACCGCAAACCATCTGGTGCAAGGTGCTTGCAATTGCTCTGACCATCGCAGCTAAGTTGTGGTTCAAGAACTTGGAGGATGAAACTATCGACAACTTCAGTCAGCTCAAGCAAAAGTTCCTGACCCGCTTAATTCAGAGAAAGAAGCTCCAAAAGGGAGTAGGCATAAGCCAGAAGATGCGCTGTCAGCATAATGGTTCAACGACGAGGCAAACCATGTGGAAGAAAGGAACAAACAGTTCTTCATAGACATGTTTATAAATGGCCTGAGGCACAAACTGTTATTGAGGGTTTGCAACTTTGGCCCTCTGAAAACAATCGACGAGTTGATGAGGAGAGTTAGAAACTTCAGTAGGGTGGATCTGGCTGACAAAAAAGAAGAAAAGGAACCCAACAGAAGGTGGACACGGACGGAGATGGAATGTCAAGGAAAGGGGGGCATTCTAAGGCAAGCACCAAGCAACCTTTGAGCAAGTTCAAGAGGGTAAAGACGATCTTCACCCCCCTCATCAAGACACCCAAAGAAATCTTTGCCCTATGCGCAGGGAAAGACATATTGGATGTGCCACCAAAGATGAGGGTAGACCCCAAGAGAAGCAAGCCTCGTTTATGTGATTACCATGATGACCATGGTCATGATTCGAATGACTACATCCATCTGAGGCACAACATAGAAGACTGTGGGCAGAGCAGCGAGTTGGCACACTTGGAAAAAAAATGCAAGGGCCCATAACAAGGATACATACCAGAACAAGAACAAATATGCAGGCTTCCGCAAGTAGCCAATGATGGTTGTGGTAGAGAAATAATCCCTGAAAAATAGTGGGGGAATGACAAGGGAAAAGAGGTCATAAGGGATGAAGTCCGAGAAGAACGAGGTAAAAGGCAGAGAGAGAAAACCCTGTGGAAGACAGCAAAATGGCAACAGTGAAGAATATGTGTGCCATCATAGGCGGAAGCACCGAAGGTAGAACCGAATCTCACTATAAGGCACACTACATGCAAACACCACAACCAATTCTGGTAGACATGAAGTTGGGCGCAAACGAGGTGATAACATTTGATGCCGAAGATCTAATACCAGAAAAACTGATCGGTGGTGATGCAATGTTGATAATGGTAAGGGTGATGAACAAGAGGATCCCTCGGGCGTACGTAGATGATAAAAACTCTACAAAAATTAAGTACTGGTACTGCTTCAAAAAATGGATGAGAACATAAGAATGAAGTCAGATCCAACGGACACCTCGCTGGTGGATTTTGCAGGCTGGACAATGTGGTCAGAAGGAACCATTCTCCTCCCAGTGACACTGGGAGAAGGGGGCAGGATCAAGACTGTGGACATGGAGTTCATCATCGTGAAGGCAAACAGCCCTTACAATTTGATACTGGGCATGTCATCCCTAGCGCTATTAATGGGGATAGTGTTGACCCTGCATCTGCTCCTAACATTCCTGACCAATGGAGAAGTAGCCACGGTCAGAGAATATCAACAGAAGGTTAGAGAATGTCACAGAATTGCTCTTAGCAAGCGCAAGCGAGAAGACAAAAGCCCAAGCTAGGAGCGACATGCCAATAAATCCAGGGTCTTTAAGATGATTGCAAACAGGGACTACCCGTCGAACCTAGGGGCAGAGGTGCAAGTAGTACAAATGAGCGGGAACCAGTCACTGCAGGTGGGACATCCCTCCCACTTGACTTAACAAAGGAACTCGTAAAGGTGTTGAAGGAGAACATGCAATATTTTGCTTAGAAATCAGAGGATATGACTGGAGTCCTAAAGAAATTGGCTATCACGAGCTGAAAATAGATCTATCCCATAAGCTTGTCAAGTGTAAGCGGAGGATGCTCTGCAGGGAAAGGACCGATGCGGTTAACATGGAGGTAAGCTAGCTAGTTACAACAGAGATTCTGAAAGAAATCCTCTATCCAACTTGGTTGGTTGACCTCGTGCTGGTAAAGAAGACAGATGGCAGCTAGAGGATGTGCGTGGACTACACAAACCTGAACAAGGCTTGTCCCAAGGATTGCTACCTGCTGCTGGTCATTGACCAAAATGTAGACGCCTTTATGAATCACCCAATTAAATGTTTTCTCGATTCATATAAGTGATACCACCAAATCCCCATGTTGGAGAGTGATATAGAAAAAAATTGCATTTATGGCTGAGATGGGGCCTTTGGGTATCGGATTATGCCTTTCTGTCTGAGAAACACCAGGGCCATGTACCAAAGGGTGGTAGACAAGATTTTCGGAAGCAGATTGAGAGGAACCTAGAGGTGTATGTATATGACATGGTGATAAAAAAACATCCAGTATGAAACTTTTATGGAGGATGTCAAAAGACACTGATATGATTGATAAAGACAGGGAAGAAGTTGAACCCTACCATGTTAATTCGAGGTGGGAGAAAGGATTTTCTTGGGACACAGGGTGTCAAATGAGAGGTTATGGGCAAACCCCACGAAGGTGAAAGCAATCTTGGAGATTAAATCTCCAAGCACAGTTAAAGAGGTGCAGAGTTTGAACGGAAAGCTGGAAGCCATGAAGCGCTTCATGTCCCGAGCAGTAGAGAGAGCACTATCTTTCTTCAAAACACTGAAAGATTGTGTATAAAAAAAGGGGATGTGCAGTGGAGAGAACTAGAAGAGAAAGCATTTGAAGAGCTTAAGGTTCACCTGAAGGATTTTCCAACCCTAACCAGTCCACAGATGGGGGAAACCTTGTACCCGTACGTGGCAGTAAGCGAGGAAGCAGTCAGCGATGCGTTGGTCAAGGAGGAAAAATAAAGTGCAACGACAGGTTTACTTTGTGAGCTGTGGGCACTACAAGGTCTAGAACGTGGATATACGAGTTAGGAGAAACTTGCATTAGCTCTGGTCTATGCAACAGGGAAGCTAAGACAGTACTTCCAGGAACACCCTGTGATAGTATCGCCAACCAGCTGCTGAAAGCAATACTGACCAAGCCAAAATCTTCAGGAAGATTAGTGAAATGAGCGGTGGAGCTGAGAGAGCACGCCATTGAATAAGCTTCGTGAAAAGCAATGAAAGGATAAATAATGGCAAATTTCCTAGCGAAATGCCCAAGGAAGTTGAGACAAGAATAATAAAAGCACAGAGTGGTGTCCGGGTTATAGCCCAAGACAAGTTAATAGGTCGGGATGTGTGGAAATTATATGTGGATGGAGGGTCCGGTGTGGAAGGACCCGGTGCAGGCATGGTGATATCAGACTCGAAAGGTGTAGATGCAACTTATACCCTGCGTTTCATGTTCCCAGCCTCGAACAATGGGGCAAAGTATGAAGCACTGATTGTAAGCATAGAGATATCCAGGAAGTTGGGAGCAAAGAAACTACAGGCCCATGAGGCTCGATGCTAGTAGCTAACCGATACAATAGGCAATACGCTGCCAAGGAGCCGACAATGATGACGTACATGGATAAGGTCAAGATCCTAGCAGTAGAATTTGAAGAGTTTGATATCATGAGGGTCCCGAGATCTTATAATACAAGGGAAAATGCGCTAAGAAAGGTACCATCTTTAGCACATGAGCACTTAACTAAGTCGGTGTTGGTGGAAGAGTTAACCAACTGATCAACTGATGTTGAACGGATTGGAGAAATACAGAGCACAATAGCCAACTGGACAACACTCATCCGGAGCTACTTGGAGCATGAAATGCTACCAACATATGAGAAGGAGGCGAGAACATTCAAGAGAAGCATTACATCACACTGTGAAAACTAGTCTGTTGTACAAGAGAGACCATACAAAAATGTGGCTTAGGTGTGCAGAGCCCGAGCCAGCGTAGAAAATTCTGAGAGAAATACGTGAAGGAAGTTATGGTAGCCATTAGGGACAAATAACGGTCGTGATGAAAGCAGTGCGAGTGGAATACTACTGGCCAACCATATGTGCAGACGTAGAAAAGATGGTTAGTTAGTGTCACAGGTGCTTGGAGAACGCCAAGGTGCAGAGGCTCCCAACAGAACAAATGACCAGCATTATGTCACCTTGGCCTTTCACAAAATGGGGAATCGTCAGTGGAGGACTATTCCATGAGGCAGTTGGGAGGAAGAGGTTCTTGGTGGTGGCGACAAATTACTTCACCAAGTGGTGGAAGCCAAAGTTGTAGCAACTATAATGGGGAAGAAAATCACAAACTTTGCTTGGAAAAGCATAGTCTGCTGGTTTAGAATCCCATAGGTGATAGTAAGTGGTGACGAAGAGCAATTTTCCAACAAACACTTCAGGTCTTGGTGCGCAGGCCTGAGCATAAGACAGAAGTTCACATTCGTGGCTCATCCCCAGGTAAATAGAAAAACAGGGGTGATAAACAGAACAATAGTCTAGGGACTTAATAGAATGCTAAGGCAGGCAAAAGGAGACTGAGAAGAAGAGCAGGTAAGTGTGCTAAAGGTATATAGATTCACGCCAAGAACGGTCACTGGGGAATCCCCTTACAGGCTATGTTTTGGAATGGAGGCCGACCATCATCCCTCCAGACGTTGTTATGCCTAGCAGAAGAGTAATTGGGCTAATGGATCAGGGAGAAAATTACTAGGAAATCAGGGAAAACTTGGAAGAACTGGATAAGCTCAGAGAGAAAACATCGCTGAAGGAAACTACGTACAAGTCTTGGATGGAATAACACTACAACAACAAGGTCATGCCCAGATCCTTGAAAATAGGGGAACCTCAGATTGGGAAGAAATGAAGGTAGCAGATCCCAGGGGCAGAAGAAGCTGAACGCAGAGTGGGAAGGTCCATAAAGGGTGATTAAAGTGTTGCGGAGATGAGCTTACAGGCTGGAGACACTGGACAGAAAGCCAATTCCCCACACCTGGAACATTACCCACCTGAGGAAGTACTATGCTTAGGCATGTATTATTCTATAAATATGACACATGTATTTGAAGAGTTTAATATTTTGAAGGGTGAGACAGGATTCTTGAAGGGATCAAATATTTTGTAAACCCATAAGGGGTATGATCCTAAGGAAAACCTGGTATACATCTCAGTCATTTTTTTCCTTTGGGAGTTTCAATGCAAGATAGAATATAGCCAAAAATGCAACTCTGGCTCATAGTAGCCAGTGAATTATAGGTCGGGTCCAACATGCTAAAAATGATGACTCTGTCACCATGATGATTATCGAGCGACGGGTCAAACCATGGCAAAAAATGCAGCTCTGGCTCACAAAAGCTAGCAAATTGTAGGTCGGGTCTAACATGCTAAAAATGATATCTCTGACACCACGATAGTCGTTGAGCGATGAGCCAGACCCAGGCAAAAAATGCAACTCTGGCTCACAGTAGCTAGCGAATTGCAGGCTAGGTCCAACAGGCAAAAAATGATAGCTCCGGCACAACGATGGCCTCTGAGCGACGATCCAGACCCAGGACAAAAATGCAATTCTGGCTCACAGCAGCCAGTGAATTGCAGGTCGGGTCAAAAAGGACAAAAAATTATAGCTCCGGCACCACAATGGTCGTTAAGCGATGAGCCAGACTCGGGTTTAAAATTCAACTCTGACTCACAACAGCCAGCGAATTGCAGGCCGGGTCCTACTAGGCCAAAATAATAGCTCCATGACCACGATGACCATTGAGCAACGAGTCCGACTCATGCCAGAAAAGCAACTCTGGCTCAAGATGGCAGTCGAGTGATGAGCAAAAAAGTTACAGACCACATCCTAGAAGTCAAAGCCATATTGGAGATAAAAAAATTTCTAACCCATCATGGTCAGAAAAGCCTTCATAAGGTTGGGCAATGCCTCCAGCAGTGTTAGCCTACGAACTATTGAAAAATACAAATTGTTGAAATACATAATTGTTGAAAACAATACTTCAAAAGGGGAAAGGATACACACCAAGGTGTTGTTAAAGGTAAATAATTCAGGTGGTCCAGACCACAAAATAAAATAAAAACAACACAATTGTTCAAATCCCTCAGAAGAGGAATACATATCCAGCATAATTGAAAGAGAAATAGTTTCAGGACAAAAGACATTATTCATAGCTTCCCAACATCGGCAGTCTTACTCCCTTCAACATCCCAAGCCTTCCCCCCTGCAGCTTCATCCTTATTTTCGATAGCTTGGCGCAGCCCACTGGCAGAAAAAGCTTCAGGCTCAGCCAAAACCCTGTCCGGATCTCAACTGTCAAGCTCCTCAAGCGTCGTGTCGGAGCGCAGCTTGGTGAAGTACTCGGTGAAGTTGTGTTCACGAAAAAGGAATAAAATATTTAACCAGGACGACGCGTAGCACATCTTCATCTTTTGTCAGGGAGTAAAGTCGGATAGTCTTCAGCAGGGTCTCCATCAGCATCTCAGAAGCCTTGTTGCTCTGCACCATGTGAGAATAAAGGCTCAAGAAACCATGGGTGAAAGGCCAGTCACGGAAGGCACTCAGCTCAACAATCTTAGCTTCAGTTTTGGACAAGGAGGTCTACAGGGAGCCCGAGACACCCTTCTCTTGCTCTTGATCCTGCTTTGTTCAGGGACTCACTGCACTTTCTGCTTCAAAGAGGCGACCCCACGCTGGAGCTCGCTTTTCTCGGCCTGTATACTCTCGAACTCTATCTACATAGCCTTAACGGAGCAGAGGACCTGAAAATAACCAAATAGCATAGAGCTAAGGGAACTAGCTTCAAACAGTCAAAATATTAACAAGAAGTAAGGAAACAAGAGAGAGTAACTCTAGAACAGCGGACACAGAACAGTCTGGGCCAAGCGTTAAAGTGGCGAACAGTGACAACCCGAGAGACGAATTCAACTCGAGCTACAGCATTGCTCATGGGAGCGGGGGTTAGAGCTGCCCTGAGAGAAAGGGTCACTGGTGAAAGGAGGTGAAAATGCAATCTCCTGAATATGTTGGGCTGCAAAAACTCTAGTCCTTGGCTGTCAGCAGGTTGAAGACCCATAATCTCAGGGATTTCCTCGGGGATCATCTTAACAAGAACTTGGCCAGCTCTGACAGCCTCTTTCCTGACAAAACCAGAGTCGTGCCGAGCGTTCTTCTGAAGGGGCTCCCCATTATAGACCTCAGTATCAGATAGTTGAATGGCCTTCTTCTTCTAGTCCATGGCGCCCATTGTGTCTTCACTCCGAGGGGATGGACAAGTACTAGTAGCCCGACGAGGGAGTTTCAAAAGGTCTTCGAGGAAGTTGGAAACTGACATCTCTGGGAAAAAGGAAAGACAAATAGGTCAGAGATAGTAAAGAAATTAGAGTAAGTAACACATATAAATAAGGAAGTTTAACACAGCAAGTAGGTAGGAAATGTGGAACCTATACCACTCAAATCTGCAGAACCGTCCGAGGGAGCAATTCTATCTGGCAGGTAAGGCATAATAACAGCCTACAGGGCAGAATCCTGCAGAACAAGATCACATCTCACGCTCACTTTCTTGAGATGAGATATGTATGACAACCATCTCAGTAGCGCTGGGACGAGCTCCCCGCCCATTCTCTGGGCCGGCCGGGAAATCTTCTCGGGCTTAATCCAAGCCCATGACCAATGCTTCATCCAAGAAAGCAAATCTTTGTTTCCACCAGTTCGAGTGGGGATATAAGGAGCTTGACCCTATCCTTCCATAACTTTAGGAAAGTCATGTCAGGGGGCATCTTGAAAGAATGGAAAAAAAACTCAAAACAGGGTGACGGTGGGCTCAATACACAAGAGGCAACACAAAAAATCAAAGCCCAGAAGGACATGAACAGAATTCGGGGGAAGATCAATCAACCCCAACTCAAAAAAGACCATAACAGCCTGGAAAAAAAAAGACGACAAAAATCTAAGGCAACAGTGTTCTAGGGTTTCCAGATATACGCTGATCATGCAATTGGGCGCATCCAACATGATTTGGGAAACACTGAGGAACACCACATGATCACTTATACCATGAAAATTAACTCTCCGAGCATTAAATGCAGCCTCGTTCAAATTACAGGCAGAGCAATACCCCGGATTGGTGGTATCGCATTACGAATCTTGCTTAGGGGGGGCGATAGTGGAAACCATATTGATTAAAAAAAATAAAAAGACAAAGAAGAATAGAGAGGGTATCCAGATAAGTGGAAAGGATCGCCGGGAAAACGAAGAACAGAGGTGAAGAAAGATGAAGGAGAAAGAAAAAGGAAGTGAAGGTTTGAAAAATAAAAACGCAACAAACTCAAGGTATTCCTTGGGAGATAAAACGAAAGTGGTATGATTGAAACTATCTCGGGAAGATGCAAAGTTTAAGAGGCACGGATGCATAGCAGTCAAAAAGCGTAAACGTGGAAAACATCCGAACATGTAGCATAACCGCCAAACTGCCAACTAGCGAAATGATGTCGTCACATCCTTGACGGTTCAAAAACATGAAACCCCCAAAATATTATCAGGAAGCAAACCCAGGGATGCGATCTGCACCCTTAGAGATCAGGCGTGTCAAAGATGGAACCTAGCCCATTGCCCTGGGTTGACTAAACCAACAGGGCCTTGGACTGGGAGGACTTGATAAGGTGCGGGCCAGAAAGGTCCAATACTAGCTATTCAGCCCATCAAGTAAGCGAGAAAATGGGTCAGCCTTACGAAGGAAGGAATAACAGACAGAAGGCATGATGGGACGGTTATGTCACATTAGTCTTCAAACGCATATATCTAGGGAGAAGAATATGCAAGAAGGTAAGATATCAGGATTAATACACTATTCACAATACGCGCTCTACATGGAAACCTGGCTGACCAGAGTATCGGAGCAGGCACGACCCTTTTTCTGCCTGCCTGACCTTAGTGTGTATGTCTTGAAGGATCAGGTACAAATTGGACCAGAGGAGAACGGCGAGAGGAGGATATCAAGAATCGACAATAACAAGGGGTAAAAAATATATTTTGAATTTTTTTATTCAATGATCCACCCTCAAGCCCCAATCGAATCCTCTTACCTGCCAGTTTGCTAAGAAAATGGCAATATTCCTTTGTTCACGGTCCATGATCGTCCTGATTCCGCCTTCGATTCCACCATACTACATATCCCGCTCTTAACTGCAGGTCACCGGGATGCTGACTCTACACCTGGGAAGTTGGAACTTGTAGTCGTACCTCCAAAGCTCTGTTATGTTGATTCCACCATCGAGTCCATTGTTGAGCGTCTGAGTTGGTTGAATCTTGAGATTACAATGCTAATTTCTAGCAGATTCAATTAAATCAATTTAATATTTCAATTTAGCACTTTGGCTGCTTGGGAGTCTACGGACAAAGTTAATCTAACCAATTTATGATTTCATATCGATTTTTTTATCGAATATGGGTTGGTCATGTTCAGAATCAAGGTAAAGAAAAAAGAACCAGAAAAATCTCTATATTCCTAATTTTTCATAGAATAAATGGGACTAATTAAACCAATAATAAAAAGGTCTCGGACATTATTGGTGTAATTAGAAATAAATTATAATTTGATAGTCAATTTCATTATTACAAAGTTTTTCATTCGGCGCAAATTAGTTGATAAAATAGTTGTAAATTAGATTATATTCTTAAATCAGTTGGCCTGCTAATAAGTATTTCATTTATTGTAAATTAGTTGCAATTTTTTTCTATATAATTAAGTTATTATTTCATCATAGAAATGAAGAGGGAAATAAGATGGATATTTCAAGTTTCATTTAAATAAAGTACCAAAAAAAAGAAAAGAAATGAACCATCTAGTCTTAATCCTCCTCCAATTCTAGCTAGTTTTAAAGATTTTTTCCCCATCAAATCAAAAGAAGGGAGTACATGTTAACAATAATTTAAGTCCTAGATGCTCATGTACATGATGGAAGGATAAGTGTTTGATATTTCCAAGAGATTTAGAGAAAAGAAGAAAGATGAATGACTTTCACCCATACAATAGAGATATTGTTAGAAGAGAGTAAATTCTATTGAAACTTTGTCAACTTGATGATCATGATTTTCATAGAATAATTTTTGGGAGTCAAACTCGACATTTGATACTTACATATCATGGGTTGAGTGTAACGTGGATAAAGATGCAACTTTCTATTTTGTTTACCATCTATTCAAGAGTGATATTGTCGTTGAGGTGATAGTTTTGTTTTTGATGGTTTTATAGAACTTAGAATAGATATGCGACACTATTTGATCATGTCATGGGACACAACAGTGCACATAAGCACGCCCTGGAGAGATTGAATGGTTTTTAAAAGCAAAAGGCACGTGTTGTACGTGGTCTCTAACATACCAATTTTCATAGTCGTTACAACCTTGTCAAAGTAAATTTATATTATCAATAAACATCTAAAAAGTAATAATATTTAAGCTAAGTAAGGGTTGAATTCGAGTAAATAATTTATAAGCAAGCAAGATTATTTCACCAATCAAGTAATGATTTAGTAATTAGCAAATAATAAAAAAATATATATAAAAATAAGTATTAAATCAAGATTTAAAAACCGGTTAATATAACAAATATTTACACATCAGTATCAAAACTTGATCACATATTTCTGAAGTTCATTCCTATTCTTGTTCCTATTCTCATCAAATATAATTATTGGACAACCAGACCGTGATAATACTTATTATTAAATCATTCTAACAAGTGGGAAAGACTCAATTAATAATAGCAATAAGCTCAGAAATAAATATGATACATGTAATAATAACGTTAATATTAGCATACAATAAATTCTTTCACAATCAACAAAAGTCATAGTCATACACTTATATAATTATGAATTGCTACTTCATTAAATTTAGTGGTCCAAGCACATAAGTCCTAGCAATATGAATAATATCAATTAATCTAGGTGATCATACTAGATAGGTCAACAAGATCCAGAAAGTTTTAGAATAAGAGAATCAATACAATCAATAGGAATATTGAACAAGGGTTAAGAATCTCACTACAAAATTATCCATGGCTTCAATCATTAGATGAAATTAAAATTTTAGTTCTCTATAGCAAAATCTATATCTAAGAAATAATGAATGATAAATAATAATGTAAGAATTTTTGTAATTCTACGTCTAATCTAAGCTTAAATACTCAAAAATAAAATTTAATGAACACTAGTGTGAGGCGGTTCAACCACACCAGAGAAGTCACTTGGAATGTGACTTCTCTGGTCTCACCTTTAATCCTCCTCGATCAAAGACGGTTTGGGGAACTTTCTTTAATTACCCCCCAATGAAGGCGGTTATTTTCCGCCATTAATAAGGTGGCATGAACTGACTTTATTGGGTTTCAAACTCGGAACATAAGTCATTCATCTCGAGAGTTATAGCCAGTATTGAAGTATGAATATTCTGCCAGTTCCGACACCTAAACAAGTATCATAGGTACTATTTATGTTTTTAAATTAGGGAAGACATCATAGAGCAAGCAACACACATTGCTCTCAAATAGTTCCAAAGTGTAGGAACTCCTAACGGAGATTTGATCTTAGCAGCTGAAGAACATCTACTCTTTTCATACAAGACAAGAACCTAAAAAGAAGAAAAACAACATATAACATGGAAAAAGCAATAACAATGCATCACAACAATTATTTTGACAACAGTAATATAACTATGATCCATACAACAAATACAATATCACTCACAACCTTGATCATTTAAGGGTGAAGCCTTAGGGTTCCCAATAATAATATCATCCACAATTAGAAAGTTAGGCCTTCGTTCATCCATGTTACAAGTTCAAATTTCCTTTACGCTGAGCATTCCAGGAAGTCCTTCCAAGAAATCCAGAAGGGGAAATGAAAATGCACTATCATCTACCTAGGCTCGGTATAGTCGGTCAACTTCATTAGGATGTCATGTTAAGCCTCGTTTTATATCTGGCATAAGTGGAAGATTGCACACACGGCTAGGGTTAGAAGACCGTATCAATTCATAACAAAGAAACCTCCCAAGATCAAAACAACATCATTGATCTCAAAAATAAATTTGCATAATCCCTATGACTGTAAAACCCTTCAAAGTACAGCTCGGGAATAACCATTAAACGACTCTCTAAACAGTTGATCGCATGCTGTTGTCGTGAAACCTCTTCCTCAGACATACGGAGACACTCACGAGCATCATCTAGTTCAACCTTCATACTAATAATCTCCTTTAAACAACTCTCTAGAGTAGAAAATCAGCAACAACCTGAAAACCAAGAGAAACATCATTACACGAAGCTCGGGACTATATATCTTAAGCATATTGTGCAATAGGATACATGTCATACCGAGAAGAACATCAATGTGACCACTCACATGTCCATTAAGTTCACCTCTCTCTCAGAAAGAAGAAATGACACAAGACTTTTTCACAACCTTTTCGACAGCGTTATCATAAAAAGAATCGACCCTTATCCGTGGAAGATTACGCTTCTCTCCTCGACCTACGCCTTAAGGAACCACTGCAGCCTCAATCTTGGACTTAGTCGGTGGAATAACAATTGGCGACACCGAAAAAAATATCTTTGAAAAACTCATATCCCACGAGGAAGAAAAACTAAATCAGGAATTTACAAGTAGAATTTATATGGAAATTCACGCCATAGGTAAATGCTAAAATAGCCCTATGTTTTGGTCAAAAGTGTCAATCTAACTCTGTAAAATATGAAAGTGTAAATCTAACCCTAAGTTTTGAACGAAAGTGTCAATCTAACCCTAACAACCTGAATTTGGTCAAAAGTTAATAAAATGACCATTATACCCCTAATTTTTAAAATAAAAATAGAAAAGAAAATTTTATCCCTGAAACCCTCTTCTTCTCCAAATAATAAAACACAGTCATGAATATAAAAAATAAGATAACACAATCACACGTCTGTTGCGGGGCAGAGAGAAACTTATCTACGGCACTGTCATCCGCAATGACAATGAGGTTGCGGGGAAGGGAGAAGGAGGGAGGTCGTCTGCGGCGCTAATGAGGTTGTGGAGCAGAGAGAGGGAGGGGTAGATAAAGGTCCTAGCCAGCGGCATCGCGGAAGAGGCTCTTTTGGAAGCCTGGAGTTTCTGGCCGGTGGCGTCACGAAAAAAACTCAGGTTGCAGGGTCGGCGTTACTGGAGTGATTTCGCACAATGCGGTGGCTAGAGTGAATCAGAGGATGACGCTGAGTAGAAAATAAGAATCTGAGAAACTCATCTACGGCGTCTGCAGTGAGTAGAAATCTATGAACCTGAGAAACAGAGAACGACGGTGAATAGAAATATGAGAATTGGAAAAGGACAGTCATGTGTAGATTTGGAAGTGGATTTAGGGATTTTGTTGCATTGAATTTTACATAAATTATACCAAATCTACAGAAATAAAAGGTACCAAATCCCAATATGTGGCGAAACTCCATATTCTGGCCGTCGGCAGAGTAACGTTGGTGGTGACGGAGCGGCGGAGCAGCGACGGTGAAGATGAAGAAGAAGAGGAACCCTAGGGGTAATTTTGTGATTAAATTTTTTGTTTTAATTCTTATGGAGTATTTTAGTCCTTTTAGATTTGTTAAATACCAAAAAATGCCAAGTCAACGCCATAATAGTGTGAAAATGTTATATCGAAACATTTGCTGAAATATTTTGGGTTAAAATTGTTCTTTCTGATTTTACATAATTAGAAAAAAATAGAGTTATTTTTGTATTTTTCCCTTTAAAATACCTAGACCAGCAGAAACAGATATCAAGCAGACTACCTTTGATATCTCAAATTACAAGATCCGAAGAAGAAATCTCACCTACATCACATATGAGGAAAGTCAGTGGCTTTTATAGGAAAATAGAGGAAGCAGTGCAATTACCAAGTGTATAAGTCAACCGGTGCTAGAATGTTGGGATCACAAAGGTTATTCACATCTTAGACAAAATACATAAATCATAACCCGCGAAAGACATCTTCTACGTGATTTGAAATAATCAAGATATCTGAACGCGATGATCATGCCCCCTTGGAGCATAGTGTTTCCCATTCTTACACTCTCCATCCTCCGTGACTAAGGGGGCTTATGGTATAAGAGAGCTAAGTATGCAGAAAAGACAATAAAGTGAGGCAACATAAATAGAAACCCAAAGAGACCACCTCGCAAGAACTAGCAGTGATAACTTCGTATAACACAATGAAAAGATCATGATCTCGCAAGAGGTAACCTCGTGTAACACAATGCAATATCAACATATTAGGAATTGTGGCCCATGATAGCGGATAAGTCAGCATGTCCAACATGGGCACGAACGACCAGGAATGTAGGGGAACTAACCTAATAAATGGAAGCCATGTGAAAGAACCAAGGTATGAAACTACAATAGCATTCTAGAATTCAACAATAGATACTGACTTTACCATTGGATAATTTCCCTCGAATACAATCCGAGGGATTCTTTCAAGAGCTCTTCTTGCAGCCCAAGGTCATTGTTGTTTTGGGAGTCCAAACCACATCACCATCAATGTATGAAAATCACTTATATTGCATAAAATTATCTCTTACTTGACTCCCAAAAGGCTGTAAATCCCAATTCAATCGACCTAAGAATATAGTTGGCCTAAACATCTAATGGATCAAAGTCTACAAATATGATTTAAATCCTCTGAAAAGCAGTGTCGCCAAAAGTCTTTTGTTTTAACAACTTTGACTTGGATTTCTAATTATTGTCTCTTTGAATATCAAATTTGAAGTAAATTAAATTTACCAGGATGAGCCACCTTAAAAGCAAGCATTGATGGAGACAATAATTATATGATAATCAAACAAAAAAATCATTTTAAATGCTAAAAGAAGCAAGAAAATAAAATAAAAGAATGGAAATAACGAAAAATACATATTTTTTAGTCAAACCATCATAGACAGGGATTGGATGGTGTCTTTCCCTTTTCATTAAGCTCATATTTGGCCAAAAATTGTCTTACATTGTCCGAAGACTTACATCGAGTTGCCTGTAGGCTTACGTTTGTTGCCCGGAGGCTTACATTAGTTGCCCCAAAAGGGTAATCATAAAGACGCTAAAAATCAAATTACAAATTTGTAGCCTTTTATGTATAAAACATAGAGTAATAGAAAGGGGTATATCCTAAGATAAATGGTCAAATATTGAGTACACAACTGAG
This sequence comes from Rubia tinctorum, assembly GCA_032355605.1. Lineage (NCBI taxonomy): Eukaryota > Viridiplantae > Streptophyta > Magnoliopsida > Gentianales > Rubiaceae > Rubia > Rubia tinctorum. The sequence continues at coordinate 17,535 of JAULKM010109882.1, forward strand.
TAGTTCGGCTAGAACCAATAGATACTGATCACAGTATTCAAATATCAGCCACTTTCTCCCAAAATTTCAAAACATAGTACTATTGAATCTAAAGTAACCAAAACAAAAGTGAACAACTCCAGAAGTGAAAGATCTGGTTCATCTTCTTTAAAATAAAGTCCTTTATAGAAAGTAGGAATGACTCTGGTCATTTTGGTTCCCAAAAAACTTTTGTAAATGTAAAAGAACTCAGGAGAAAGTATGAAAGTCTCTAACACGACGCAAGCTGAGCAATCAAGGATTTTTAAACTTGCCCAGTCTACAAAACTGATCTGTATACTATAATCAGTATATCCAACGGTAAGTTGTTATAACTACCCTGACTCGGATTTTTCCTATACCAACATATAGACTAGACCAATTCAGAAGCCAACTAGGTTTAACCAAGCAAAAGGAGCCGTCGGAAAAACTTAAGGTTGGCAGAGAACAAACATAACTAAATATTCCAGTAAACAAAGACCTAGTTTGATCCACTGCCCCAACAATTATGAAAAAAAAGGAAACATAATTTAAAACTGAATTGTTTTAAAAAGCTTCCCACCCGAAAAGAAAAATTAAAAAGTACATAAATATTAAAAATTGAGAACTACCCCTCGTAACCTTTCTACCACCAGAAAAATCTTTGGCTCTAAGTTGACCTGAGTTGGACCTTTGGACTAAGTGGACACACTCTTGACTCACTGAGTTAAGTTGACCCACAATCTGAGTCATCCCGAATTGGCCGTTACTAGGTCAGAGTTGGCCAGCTCAAATCCTAGTAGACTCAGAAAAATCTAGGTTTGGTCCACTTCACACCCGGACGTCGAGGGCGATGAAAAAGCTTCTCCCGGACTGGAGATCGCCAAACCGGAGAATGCCCATGGAAACGTCGGTCTCCAGTTGTCGGTCGTAGTTCGCACAAGAAAACCCTGTCATCATAGGAACTTCTGTTGAAGCATCTTTTTGGATTTGTACTCACCGGCTCTGGTACTCTTCAGGCGCCAATGAAGAGTAAAATGAGAGAGATCGGCAAAGCTCAGCACCTTATTTTAAAGGCGTTGGTGAGAGCTCCAGTAACCGGACAAAATGAGTATGAACGACTTTTTTCACTCTTGGATTCTGACAGGAAAAAAGATCTTTGGGGATAGCTTGGTACTGGGGTATGGGTGATGGGGGGTGGGATTTGGGTGGGGGACCTCCGGAGTTTGTTGTTTCCAACGGCGGCGGCCCCCCGGGCTTGAAAGTATGGGTTAGTCAAGAGAGAAGACAGAGGGTTTGGTTAGAGAGAGGGAGAAAGAAGAGTCGTGTGGTTCCAATTAAACAAAAAATACATAATTAATAACCTCCCACCTAGAAAAATATAAAATAAAATTAGAAGAGAATTACCCCAACAAAACAGCATGGCCTCACCAAAAAAACTTACGAATAACTGACTAAACATGAAACTTCCAACAAACCAGATTAATAACAATATGAGAAAAGTGCATATATAACCCTACATAATTCACATAAGTGCAAATATAACCTTTTGATAATTGAAAGCAAAAATATAACCCTAGATAGTTAGTGTGTGTGCAAATTTACCCTTTCCTACAGATTCAGGCAGGAATTAGGTGAAAAGTCAATTTTACCCTTCTGAAAAAAGAGAAAATAAATAAATTCACTATTTTGACCCTAAAACACCCTAACTCTAATTGATTCTTCTTCATTTGAACCCTTGGTCCTACCGTTTTCCTTCTTCTTTTCTGACCACTTTTTTCTCCCTTTCTCCCTCCTCATAACTCTGGTTCTTTCCAGCCTCCACTTCCTTTCTTTCTTCTTTTCTCCCTAACCCTAATTTATTTCACCACCGCTTCTCTTCCCAACTGTGTTGTCTTTGAGGCGACGCTCGAAGGCGAGGGAGAGCGGTGGAAAAGGAGATTAGTTGGATTTGACAATGGTTGGGCTAGGGATGGGACTCCGCTGGTGGGGCTAGGACATCAGTGGTGGGGTTGTATTCAGCGGTGATTAGGGCTAGGGCTGGGACGATGGTGGTTAAGGCTGGGACATCGGTGGTTGATCCAGGAAAGGAACGTCGGTGGTCTAGGCTGGGATAACAGTGGTGGATTCGATCACTAATGTGGGAAAGGGGATTAAGTGCAATTCTATCAAACTAGAGAAAGAACCACGAAGGTGCCTTCTCTAGACGTGCCTTTGATATCAAATGTGGCTCGTAGAACCGCCCTTAAAAGAAGCGATAGAAGGAGATTATTTTTTGCCTTCCTCCAGATGGTTGAACTGCCTTTAAAAGGCTTTTGAACTTGGAACCCGGTGGATTGCGTCAGCCCTGACTGACATTTCTAGCATCAGAGATACACTAGTTTCGATACCTGAAGTAACGTCAAAGACACTGATTGTGTTTCTGAATCGGGTCCAGTTTCTGGACAAAACCGGGATTTTTAGTCTAATATTTCTTATATTATAATATGGTTTATGATATAAAAAATTTCATCGGCTATTGGATTTTCGAACTCGGAACATAGGTGAGTACGTCTGTAGCTGTGGAATGGTTTCTGATTTGGGTCTAATTTCTGGCCCAAACCTGGTTTTTTTGTCTCTAATTCATTTGTTACCAATTAAGATTTACAAGGTTGGAAATTCAATCAGCTGTAGTGGTTCCGAGTTTGGAAAATTGAAATCGGCCATTAACATTTTGACTGTATGAGCCGGGAATTACTTTTCAAATTCATAAGGCATTTTGGCTCCTATGGCTATATATTAAATTCTTTGCCAAACAGTTCCTAAAAGTGACTCAAATCACCAATAATGTTTATAACAAATTTTTAATACATTGGTAGAATTTTAAAAAAAATTATATATAGACATCGCTACATTAGTAATTATCTATATACAGGAATAAAAATTACGTAGGTTCTATTCTGCACATAACATCTTAATTTTATAACTATCTAACATTATACAACATGATTGTAGTTTGAACAAGAATCTATAGAATATAGATAATGCTAATCAAGCAACTATCTATAGATAGGAATAGATATTAATCAAATTCTACTGGACAAAATACGTGTTATGAATTTTGAGCTATGTTTCATAATACCATGTTAGGTTTTCCAAGAGTTCCAGATTAGAAAATATTAGATGTATAACCAAACAATTTCTTGCCACGTTGATGTTATCCTGTGAATACGGTTTTTTCCTTTGGAAAAATCCGTGGACAATACAATATAATAAAATATTCCGAGTAGGTTAGTAGTATCTCATTGACATAAAAATAGTATAATTTTATGAACTTGATACTTACTTTATCAATCTCTAGGTAATCCAACCGAACATCTTTTGCTCACTCAGTTGCGTATAACATTACATAGTACCCACACTCCAATGTTTTTGCTTTTTTCTTGTATTAATTTATGTGAATGGAAATAAGTTTTAAAAAATTAAATAGAATTAGTTTAGAAAGTGACAATTGTAGTAATCCGAACCTTGATTTGGACTACGTGTAGGTCCTTTTGTACATTAGGATCCTTGAATGCACTTTCCAAAATATCTAAAATGCTTGTGAAGGTTTAAATTGTAACGGATCCATCCAATATACACTCTTGTCATCCGGAACAATGAAAATAATCTCCAATAATCCCTACATCGAGGATTTATATAAGTATGCATGAATATGTAAGTAAGTACGGTTATGTACAATAGTTTAAAAATATAAATCATTACTTCTCAAATGTAAGGTGCATTGAAGAATTTTTTGTCCTTCCGGGCTATGCATTTCCGTATGTATTCTATCCGTTCTTTTTTGAACACCCAATCCCTTGAGTCATCAACGGACACAAATAGCCTACCCAATCCTTCTCTTTTTTATTAGCAAAGTAATACATGTACCTAACACATACAATTTAGAATGTTAGATGTGTGTGTATATATATGTATTGATATAGCTTTATCAAAAGCGAAATAATAAAAATGAAAATCGCACTTACAAAAGAAAGAGAGATATTATTGTTTGGTTGACTCAGTCACACCTAAATAAATCTTTGAATTCACTCCATCATGCATGATGTCTTGAATTCTTCTAAAAATACATTCATTTCCAAAAAAAAGTATATGTTGAGCTATGTTGGTATGGCGATATCCAGTCGGACAATACCCGGACAAAATGTGGTGACTCTCTCTCCACTCGTGCTCTTGTCGTTTGAGGTTTGGTGTTTTTCCCCGCTAGTACAATTATTTTTGTTGGTATCTGGTATTTCTCCTTCAAATGATCTTCCTTCTCTGAATCAACATAAATAAGACACCGACGCCAAAGAATAAATATTCCTTGGGTCGAACCAACCTTCTTGTAATCTCCATCGAGAATTGGCAACACTGCATTGTGTACAAACGCTTTCTCCATGAATACCCTTGCGATTCCACCCCCAATTTTTTGGAGTGATGATGGCTTATCGATTCATAAAATATCATCGACCACATGTATTGTGTACTATTTTCACCAACATCCACTAAAGCTCGCGTAGTTGAGAACCATACTTCAGAGAAAATGTTATGTTACCCGCGACCCAAATAGATGTTATTTATTGTTGAAAAATGTTCATACCTTTTTGGCGTTGATAGGATTTCCTTGTTGGGATTAGCAACAATTACGGGCCTTGGTTGTACTCCATTGTGGTTCACGTCAATGTCACCCAGAGAGTGGTGAAGCCCTCTCGATGTCAGGATTTTTGGTTACGACAAGGCCGATGTGGTTCACTAACTTCCGGATCAAAATCTCTAGTTGATGTAATCGTTTGTCCCGGAGAATGACCTCCTTTTTTAACATGTATATCCTTGAGGGCTTAGCTTTCTCATAAGAACGGACAATTCCAAAAGCCTATTTTTGTGTCACGAACGCACCGACCAATCTTGCGCGTCCCGGGTGATCGAATTTTTTGGTTACCTCGCACAGGGTGTCATGCTTACCGGTGAGAATGAAATGACCGTCCATTTGATATATTTTTTAATATAGCCTACCACAGTGTAAGACGAAGAACATTATTACCACAACTTTAGGGGCCACGAATAATCCAAATGTGCTCGAAAATAAACAATGCTTATAAAACACGTACCATTTTTTTGCAACTTCAGTGTCCTCATCTTTGTCAAACTCCCCCTTATTGTATTTTCGTGCCTTGAGATATTGATCACACCGATCTATTTGTTCCACATTGATCGGAACAACCTATGCCCTAGTCTCATCCTAGGACGTTCCCCTTTCAACTGCTAGTAGAACATTTTGTTCTAATTGTTCTCTTACCATCTCAAGTGTCGCCAATCCATATCTTCCATGGCTCTTTCGATGTGGAGTTATGTTCAACTTAACATTTCATGTTTTCTCTTTCCTCTTACCCTACAAGAAAAGAGAAAACCAGTGTGACATGAACACCACTAATTCTAAATGTAAAGCATGTAGATTTGTAGTATACTAACGTTTTTCTCACTCTCTAAGGTTCTTGTTTTGTGGATCTCCCAACTCTCCTATTGAATATATGTATAAATTAGCCACGGACGAAAACATTTTCTATTCGATAAAATGAAATCTCGATAAAGCGTGCACTTGTGTTCTCGCCAACTTTTGGATAAGATCTTCATGGCTATCTTTCATAACTCGTCCATATCAGGGGCATCAATTTCAAAGGGTCTCTAATTTGTTTTATGAATAAGGAAATTAAATACGAATGGCTTCCCCACCAATAACTATTAGATTAATTAGATTAGAACCAACATTTAAACAACTAGGACGGGGTACCTTGTATTCCATCCATAGGGTGTCTTTGTATTCCTTTGCCACATCGTTCCAATTATCATAATAGATATCCACCCAAGTACGGAAGACTTTTCCAACCCAACTTGGCCACTTTGCCCGGTCTTATGACCAACATCGGCCCATTTTATTGAAAACCAATGGGGCCATCTCCTTCCTAGTAATTCTCCGTTCCAATGCTCTACAATGCATTTTCGCAATTCCCACCTCTCTGTTCCCTTCTTCCTTGTCATCCTTATCAACCATTGTTTTTGTATTTCCATCATTGGAATTTAAAGCAACTTCTCGACCCCTCTTCCTTAACATTGGACTACCACTCGCCCATTCAATTCAACACATGTAATTTTTTATTAATCCTATTTCCACAAACCCTAGAACAAGTAAAAAAAACAACATGTTATACTAACGAACATTAATATATACATAAAATAAATATGGTGGAAAAATTAATGAATGAGCACAAAATGAGAGTATTAAAATATTAGAACCAACAACAACACACAAAATTTAGGGCAATAATTTACTTTAAACCCTAGTAACATATAGTTACTAGTAAACACTATAGAACAAACCCTAGCTCCCACTTCATTTTGATTCCAAAATTCTCATTGAAGAACAAATACTAGGCCCTTGTTGCTTTTGAAACAAAACCCTAGCACAAATAGATCTTTGAGGAAACAAAGACTAACCCTATATTTGTCTTTGCTTGGGTGATGAATTTGATGAGAAGAAGGTGATGAGGGTTGAGTGTGAGTTTTGGTAGAGGAAAAAGGTGGGAAACTCGCGCTCAAACTTTGGGCATTTATTACTCCATTTGAAATGTCTTTAATGATGAAATATAAGCCCTCGCGACATTTGTTTCCGAAATCAAAAGATATTTGAACCTTAGGTCATTTAAGAGCTAAACATGTTTTGTGTCCGGAAATAGTTTGGCTCTTCATGACGTAAGAGCGGACTAAATTCCGGTCTCGGAAGATGTGCGGGTTTATAAAAAAATCCCAAATAGAGTTCAATTTTAAAAGCCCCAATTTGATCAAAAGCCCTACATTTCCAAATTCAATCCAATTCCAACTGTTCAATCTCAACACTGATTCAACCAATAATCACGAGTATGAGTATGAGGAGAGGAGGATGAGGAGAAGGAGAAGGTAATAAATCATCCCGGAGTCATGCTTCGCTTACTGATGCCGGAGCTTCAGAGAAATTCTTTCATTCTGAAGCGGAATAGAGGTATGACGATTTTCTTAGAATGAGAAAATGTACTAATCCAAAGGTTGTACTTAGTGCCGACATGCATGATTTGTCCCTAGGGTATATCCTACATTATTTTATGAATAAGAGAATGATGAAATTGCTCACATGTGAGGAGAGTGTACACACAGATTAGGTTATTCAATTTTATGCCAATTTTGGTAAAAACTTTGGAAATAAGGATATGACCTCAATTAATGGGAAGCAAGTCACTGTCACCAAATATGCCATAAATTCTGTGTTAGGAAATGCATATACCTTGGTTGAGACTTTGGACTGGATAATCCTAAAGGACCCCTAGAGATCTATCATCAACAATAATGGTCGGGAGTTAGTGAAGCCACCCTTTTTTGCCCCGTAGAAATGGCTAAAAAGTATTTCAGTAAGAGAGGGAGTTTGGCTGGACAAGCTGATTCGTACGATGTTGGAGTATTGTGTGTTGAACATGCACTCGTTTATGAGTGGATCAGTATGAATGTGTTGTCGTTTGGTGGCCATGCATGTGATCCAACTATTGGCAATTTAATGTTGTTCTATTATGTGATGGAAGGGATCCCAATTAACCAAGGATATACTATTCTGAAATATATGTTGATAGAGGCTGGAACTAAGAAGAAGGATTTACCATATGGTGGACTTGTCATTGCTTTTCTAAAGTAGTTCGGTGTCCAACCAGTGGATAGACCTTTGAGGTTGGAGTAGTATGTCATGAGTTGGTATGCGCACAAGTAGTTGGATATGGGCGATGATGGGAAATGGCAACACAAGGAGCTAAACGGGCAATGGATGCCAATTTAGACATGGCCGAGTCATCTTTTACTCGTGAGTGGGATTAAATTTTAAATATAATATGTTACTCTAATTTTCTTTAAATTAATTGGCATGTGCATGTTTACTAATTTTGTTCAGGTGGTTGAGGTGGTTGAAAGAGTACTGTGAGTAACTACATTGCCTATATTTGAAGCAATGTTAGTAAAGCTAATGATGAGTTGGCCCGAATTGAAGCCGGAAAAGCAAAGCTCATTGAAGCCTCAGTTTGTAATTGGTGTTCAATGATGAGGAGCCAATGTTTGACTTTGTAGGTGTCTTAGGAAGAGGCCCCTAATGCCACTGAGGATGCAAATACCACTGAAGATGCAAGTACCAATGAAGCTGCCGCTGAGAATGTTGCCCGGGAGAAGAGCGACACCAAAATTTTAGAAATGTTTGATGATTTATGAACAATGAATTTGATGTACTTTTTGGTTTGAAGATTAGGCAATTTGTAAATTTTGGCTTTTAGTACTATTATTTAGTATTTATGTTTAGGAACTCAAGATCTAAGTAATTTCTAGTTTAAAGTTGTCGATCTAAGTATCTCATTCAATATCCCAATTTTTTTCAATCTAAACCCTATACACTTCCAATGTCGATCTAAGTATCTCATTCAATAACCCAATTTTGTCGATCTAAACCCTATATCGTTACAATGTCGATCTAAGTATCTCATTCAATAACCCATTTTTGGTCCCATGGTATCAGTAAAAACATTTTCCCCCCAAGCAATTATGAGTCCGGAAACTCTTCAGCTCTTCATTTGTGAAGTCCAAACCAAGTTCCAGACTCGTAAATAAATCATGCTCATTGAACTTAAAGAGCCTAATTTAGCTTCCGAGTTCTACTTCCCTTTCCGTCCCTAAGCTGGTAATGACGAGCTTAATTGACACAATTTTTTAAGGGTATCTTTTTGTTCCGAGTGAGGAAGTACCTCAACTCTTTACAAATTTACAGCTAGCATGATTCCAAACTCAGAAATTAATATTGCTCATTTACTTTGAAGAGATAGATACAAATTATGAGATCTGCTATGATTTTCGTCCCTAAAATGGTAAACACAAGCTCAAGCCCGTCAATTTTTTATGGACATATTACTGTTCTGAATGAGTAAGTACCTTGGTTCTTAATAAATTTACAACATAAAGGTTTTCGGACTCTAAAATTAAATATATTCAATGAAGTTAATTAGCTTCCAATCTCTGCTTGAAATTCGGCCTCTCATTTCCAAATTCAACTCCATTATCCAGACCCAACCTGGTCTTTGGACTCATTTTATGTTTTAACACAATTTCTATTTCCGAGTTTGTTAAGCTAAATTTAGTTCTTTGATGAATATGGAGCCGATTATTTTCAGACTTGGCATTCTAACATCGGCTCTTTTATAATAGAGCCGAGCTACTTTCAGATTCGAAAGGAACTAGCCTATATAAAAAAAATGTCAAGCAAGGAACATATAAATACCAACTGGAAACCCTGGTCCTTCAACTTTCACTTCCGGCGTCAGAAATGTTAAGCCCATACCAATTTTAATCATTTTTCCCGCGAGAAACACATTTACAATGTCATCATTAAATTAAGGAGGTAGGGGAGCCAAAGGGAAGTCCAAGGCCGGTAGTTTGGGGAGCTCTAACACCACTAAAGTGAAAAAGGTTAGGTTTGTTTCCGCTCAAGCCCAAACAAGGTACGATGCTTTACGCCAAAGCGGAAAACTATTAGATTGCTACATTATATACTTAAATGTCTATCATGGCATAGGTTTAGCGGATCCGGTCCTTATGTTTGATGGCAAACATGTACTAAGTTGTTGACATTAAACGAACCATCCCACTTTGATGATGTTTGTACGTTTTATAACAATTTACACGAGGTAGAGATGGGTGATTATCAGACGGGGGTAAATGAGTTCATTATTGACATTAGTCCATGGATTATTAACCAGCTATTGGAGTGTCAATACAAGGGTCTTCATGATGTGTTTTCCCAAAATAATGAAGGTCTTTTGGATGAAATATATCATAGGGAGGCTTTTCCATTTCAGTCTGACTACCCGTATGTTGACCCCATAGCCTGTAGTCATAGATACTTCCAACGGTACCCTACCAATTTAGGGAAGCCAGGGATTTTCCATCTGACGCACTTGAATATAAACCTGTGCATTGTGTATGAAAGGATAGCAAGGAGTATCGTACCTACAACCGGCCACATAACTGAACCAACTTGCACGACATTGATGATGTTTTATTACATAATTGAGGGAAGGAAGATAAATCCCGGGGCCACAATTTCCAGACACATTCTTTAGGTTTCATCGCAAAAACAGTGATCAGGAGTCTCCAATACGGGAACTTGATCACTTTGATTCTGAAGGGAGTTCCGAGATTGGCTTTGCACGGGGAGAAAAGACCGTGCAAGTGGTTGAACAAAAAATATTTTGCAAAAAAAGGTATTGTTTGAACAAAAATGGTCTCACATGCCTCAGGATGTGGTCGAGCATAACAAGAGGCCAAGATTTGAAGCCAGTATGTTAGAAGTTGTTGGGGTTTTTTTTAATGTATTCTTCCACAGTGTAAATTCTATTTATATGAATTTACTAAACAATTTTATTGGAACTGGATGCTAGCTTCTTAAAAGGGTTTATAGCATGCTACAAATGGGTTTAAGGGGAACTTCAACAAATGAGAGAAAGGGTGTGGAGGTTGGATAGGAACCAATGTGCTTTACAAAGCCATTTTGAATCAACTTCAGAATCTCGTCGGGAAGGATCCACTTAAGTGTGTTTTTATTGTTATTCAAAGGATTTAATTTTATTTTGTAGAAGAAGAAATTGTGTTATGACTATATTTTAATCTGAATTCTAGTGTTCTGGGATAACATTTCCATTCTTAATTTTACTTTGACATGATGCAATGTGATTGTTTTTTTATTTTTCCCATCATAATGGTAGTTTTTATCATGTATGTAGTTAAAATATGATGATAGCTTATTGTCAAATATTTTCCACTTAGAAACATTAGGTAAATGTGATGTGAATAGTTGTTTGACCGTTACTCCCGAGGAGCTTCCAGAACCGAAAGCACGTCCATCTTTCATGTCTTCAAACACACACACAAAATGACTATAAAAAATACCCTGCTTTTGTTTCTTCCACTTCACTATCTTTTTCAGCTTTCATCCCCTCTTCTTCATCTTCCCTCAATCGTAAACCCAAATTTCTTCATCATGACCGGTACACCCTAAATAACCACGTAAACTCAAATCATCCTCCTCAAGCATAACGTCTTCCCTATGGGGTCCCATTGCCAATGATATCCTCGACTTTTAATCTTCAATAAAATCCCTTTTGCCTTCAACAACTATCTCCCAATGATGGTCAACATGGTCCTTCACATAGAATACTTTGTGAGCTTATGATGGCAATATGAACAAATCTTCTTTTTGAATGACTCGAATACGATCCACGAAGGTGAATCCCAAATCCTCAGTCTGTTATCCATTATTTACATGAACCAATTGGCACTTAAACATAGGAACTTTTCTTGTCACTTAAACCCAAGAACTTTTATTTTCATATAATCAAGCTCCATAATCTCAATTACAATACCAAAGTAACACATTTGCGCATACATGGGATTGTCATCACTCACACTCGCAATATGTAGGGCATTTGATACAAGAATCAACCTGATATTCTGGGATACACCCTTATAATCCATGAATATTCTACCAAAAGTAAGCCCATTAATGTCGTAACCTCCATACGATGGGACTGTACCCAAGGGTTGACGAGCCAACTATTTCACTGTACACGGATGATCACCGGTCTCCACATGACCTCATAGCCATGAGGCAAAGGTGCTTGTGTGTTGTTACATAACATTTGCTTCATTGAATTTAGGATGCGTAACTCTTATTTCCTACATGTGGATCTCAATATATGGAACAAAGACCGCATGATTCCAAAGTACATAAAGGTCCATCGCACACAAATCTTCCGCACCAAGGTTAATTAATTTTCCCTTTGTGTCAATAATTTGGAACACCAACAGAATAAACTTCCCTAAAAAATTAGCACAGAACTCTATGACCTCTTCCGTCACATAATGTTGCACAATACTCGCATCCGTCATGTACCGATTCTTTACAAAATGTTTAAAGATTTTCATATACCTCTCAAAAGGGTACATCAACCTCAAAAATACCGGGCCATAAAACTTGATCTCATGGACCAAATGAACTATCAAGTGAACCATTATATCAAAGAATGAGGGGGGAAAATATATCTACATCCGACATAGAACTTCGACTATCATTGTTTACAACCTGTCGAGCTTAGCCACACTAATGTTTTTGGAACAAATCGACTTGAAAAATAAACATTGTTTCATAATACACAATCTTACGTGAGAAGGCAATGATGACCTAATGAAAATGACATTCAATTCTTGCATTATGTTGTGGCAATCGTGTGATTTCAAACCAACCGATTTCAACTCATCGACAGATACGCATGAACTTATGTTAAATGAATAATCCCCCGGGACCTTCACACTATTTAGGGTCTCACAATACGATTTCTTCTCTGATTGAGACATGGAATTGCAAGTATATGGGAGGTGACAATTATCACCACTCAATACTGACCCCAAATTGCTCTCAATTCCCATCCTGACCTAGTCAAGCCGAGCCTTCAACCCATCCTTAATTTTACCCGGGGTATTCAACGAAGTTCCAACCAAAGAGTCACACACATTTTTCTCAATGTGAATTACATCAAGACAATGTCTTACGTCCAAGTGCTTCCAATAAGGAAGATTGAAAAAACATGGAACATTTCTTCCAACTTCCTTCGTTCGCAACTTTATGCTTCCTCTTCCTAAAAGCATTATTAATTTCCCTTAATCTTTCATAAAACTCAACCCCCATTATTGGAAATGGTTCCTCTCTGTTCTCAACCTTCCCATCAAACCATTTTTTCCCAATCGCCATGGGTGACCCTTGGAAAGAAACCGCCTGTGCCACTGGTAAATTGTTTTACAAACATGCTTCAACTGACAAAAAAGAAGTATTATTTTTCACAAACAGGACTCACGTAATATCCTTTCACCGAATACCAGGATAAACTTCCATATGCTGGAAAATCATTAATGGTACAACGTAACAAAGCCTTCAATATGAAATAATCTTTGGCACTACCATCGTACGTTCTAACACCTTTGTTGAACAATGTTATCAAATCCTCGACCAAAGGGGAAAGTTACACATCTATATCATTACTGGGTTACTAAGGTCCCAAAATCACAAAAGACAATAACATGTACTTTCGCTTCATAGTCAACCACGAGGGGAGGTTATAAATTACCACCATGACGGGCCATTAGCTGCGTGTGCTACTCAAATTACCAAATGGATTTAGATAGGCCAAGCCTCAAATGTCGGGGCTTTGTACCAAACTCATGTTATATAGTATCAAGCTTCTTCCATTGATCATCATCCAACGTATATCGAATCATGTCATCCTCCAAACGATCTCTTTTCGCATACCATCGCAACAAATTTGCATCTTCTTTCAAAGAGAATAACCTGTTCAACCGTGGAATGATGGGAAGATACCATAGCACTTTGGACGGGGTCCTTATTTTTTTAATTTGAATCAACTTCCGCACCAACCCCAGTTCCACCCCACTTTAACTTATACTGAGACTCACCACAAACCCTACACTGGTCTCAGTCCTAATCCTCCAGGACTCTATATAGCATACAATCGTTGGTACATGCATGTCTATTTTTTTTAATTCCATTCCCATAAGATAAAAGAAATTTTTTGCGGCATACAAACAGTCAGACAATTTGTTATCCTCCTTAAGAAATTCCCTCACTAGTTCCAGAGTCTCTGTCACCCCTTGCTAGTCCACCCAATTTTTTTTCAAGTTCACCATTCGCAAAGTGGTACTCAAAACATAATGTTTTGAACCACTATACGAAGCCGTCTTATTGTTGTTGTGCAAAGATTCTAGGACTTTGGGTTTTCCATGGAATTCTCTAGATACATCCACCGCCATCTCATCAAACCCTTCATTTACATCATAATCATCAGATTCTTTATGTCCAACATTGTCTACCTGGCATTGTCAACCTCCCCGTGTCATACCCAAGAGGTGTAACTAGTTTGAAACCCTCACATGATAAGATATTGACGTAACTTCTTCCTACCCAAAAATTCATCATTCCTACAATATTTACACGGGCAACGTGCTTACACAACACCATTCTTTGAAGCGGGTTCAAAAGCTACAACAATAAAGGATTATGCCAAAGGGAGATAATCAGGTGATTTTCTCAAATATTTATCATTCAATTCAATTCAATCCCTCCAAAACCCTTTAATAAATTGAGATACTTAACCACATGACCATCATATAACACAACACATTGTTTCACAATCACCAATTCAACTAAATCATAACCATTTCAAATTACAATACACATTATTTCTGGAACAAATTCATTTATCTACCAATCACACACACACACACACGCATATATCACAATTGAGAAAGTATTGCATACCTTTGATCCTTCCTAATGAAATCTACATTCATTTTCAAGAAGACCATAGTGAGAAATTAGGAAATCATATGAGTTTTTAAACCCAAAAATGACTTGTACTACATTTAATACCGTCCCTAACGATCGAGTTTCGAACTCGGAACCAGTGTGCCTTCCCACCACGCCCGAGCCGATCTTATTCCAAATTAAGAACCAGGTCCAGTTTATATTTTCGGTTCTGAAAAACTATTCAACAATTCGTTCTACAACGTAAGAGGATATTCCGAGTCCATAACTACTATTGTCGCCCATTTTTGAACTTGGAACACCTTCATTAGAATACAGTTTGGCACAACCCCCTTCAATAGGGGTTAATTAAAGGTGGTTAATTTAAAAACTTACTTGGTTAAAAAAATATTCAAAGGTGGTTAGTAAATAGCAGCCCTCTTCCTTCTTCCAACCACTTTCCAAAATGTCATGGACCCGAAAATGGCCACTTCCGAGTTTGGAAGCCTTCCGGGAAAGTGGTTCCTGGGAAAAAATTGAACTGCATTTGATTGTTGTCTTTAATCAATCATCCTCCACTAGTGGATAGTGCCGATGAGAATCAGGAAGAGGGTGGTCGTGGTGGTGGAGGTTGAGCGTCGACGGGGCTGGTTGGAGATGGTGGTGGGGGTTGAAGTTGGTGGTGGTGGGGTTGGAAGGTGGTGGTGGACCGGTGGTGATGGCGGGGTTGGAAGATGGTGGTGTACCGGTGGTGGTGGAGTTGGGTGGCTGGGCCGCAAGCAACTGCGAGGCAAAGGAGACAATAAGGGCTGCAGAGATGTCCTCTTCATCTTCTAGTTTCTTCAATTTTTTCTTCAAAACTTGATCTCTTCCAAACTCAATCACTTTAACAAGATCTAAAACATTTCATAAATTAAAGAGTTAGGATAAAAAAACATATGAATTCATCCTAGCCCCTTAATTGACAAAATGTCAATTTCTTTTCATTATGTCCCTAATCTATTACACAACTAGATTTCGAATGTGTTAAAAATGGGGTATAAATTGAGCACATCAGTTCTCACGACTTATTTTTCATGCATTTTCAAATACTAAGATATTTATACTTGCGGAAGCAAAAGAGAAGTGCAACTGTAAAAAATTGCAGTAACCACTACTGCGGGCACCCCCCTATGGCACCGATCGCTAGGGCCTCTGGCACCGGTATATCGGTCCCCCAGTCGACTGGTGCCTAAGTATGTTGGTGCTGAAACGTAGTTATTATGGCACCGGTAAACAAAACTGATACTTCAGCACCGGTATTTTAAATGCTGGTGTTGTTTGTTGAATCATTTTTTAGGTATATTAACAATGATCACTGGTTCTTTCCTAGCACCAATTTTGGAAAATAAACAGGTGCCTGAAACTGAACAGGTTACATAACTCAGCACCGGTATGGTAATGATTTTCCAGTGCTCTGGCTTTGGAGGATGTATGTTTATAGCACCGGTGCTTTTATTTGTAAAATTGGTGCTTGAATCCAATTTCCTCTTTTAATTTATCCAGGCCCAATCTGAATTGAAAACTGGGGAAAAATCATAGAGAAACTTAGAAGAGACAAGAACACAGAATGTAAAACTTAAATTGATGCTAAGCAATGAAATTCGAAAAAGTAAAAATCTAAAAAAGTGGGGAAAAGGAATTCATCCTTATGATAACTTTAGAAAAAAAAAGTAAATATGTCCGATATTAAATACACGTTGAAATACACAAGATCCACATGATTCTTGAATCGTTTGGAAGACACGTTCACCCAAGTTTCACACCATGTGTCCGCAACGTTTGTTAGCTCCTAGCCAATGTACGCATTTCTTGCCAGGGGAAATATCTCTGCGTGGGTATAAAATCATAAAATTATGCGCGTCAGGAATGGTGGTCATCGTGGTCGGCATCATTGTCGTCGTCGGGTCGATGTCGGTGAGGCGCATCGTAAATGGTTAGTGTCGTGGTCAGCGTCTAGTCATCATTGGTGAGGCTAGGGTCGTCGTGGTCGGCGTCATTATCGTTATCGTTATCGGGGAGGTCTTAGCAGTGGCTTGGAGAGGGAGAGGTGGTGGAGAAGGAGGGAGATGATGGAGAAGAGATAGAGGGAGGATAATGGGAGGCAATGAGGGTGGATTAAATTTAGGGTTTAAGATTTAGTTTGTATAGCCAAAGTTTTAATGGTTAAGATTAAATCAACCAAAGAAATCAATGGTGTATATGAAACCTAGTTGGGCCTTTTTTTTCTTTCTTTTAAACCGGTGTTGTTTCACCCGATAAACTGGTGTTGACTGGGTATAAGCAGCTGCTTGAGGCTGCATTGAGTTTTTTCCAACCCGAGAGTAAGCAAGGGAAATTTTCCCTAAGTCATGAGCACTGGTTTAAAACCCAGTGTTGTTTTTAATATACCGGTGCCAAGAAAACATTAAAGCATCTGCGTGGAGCTGCTTAATCCGGACATGGATAATATTTATAGCACCGGTTTATTAAATCGATGCCAAGGATTGAAAAACCAGTGCCTATATTATTATTGTTGGGCTGAAAATTTTTCAGCCCAATCAGTATTGGGCGGGAAATGAATTTTTGTGTCAGCACCGGTGTGAAAACCAGTGCTGAAATGGAATTCACAAATAATTAGATTTCCTGCCCAGGTATAGACCATAATTTTCAAATTTTCCTTCCCTAAAATCCCTAGCACTAGTACTTCAACACACCTAACAAGTGCTCATTTTCATTTCAACTATTTTGCAATATTTAATTTAAGTCCCTCTGCGGGGGAAAAGTTTTTGTCCATTTTTTATATATTCAATTGGAATAAAAAATAATCAATTAAACATTTAATAGAGCTCATGTTTCAAAATTGTCTGGTGGATACCCGAAAACCCTCTCAGAACTTTGTTAAAATAGCACTGTTGCCCAAATCTAAATTACACCTTCCTTTTTGTAGCAAAATAACCCTATATTGTGTATTCTTGGGTTCATATATGTTTTAAAATTGAATTTCATGTTTCAATAGAATTTGGTAAAGTGCTAGTACATGTCCTAAAGAATCTTACTCTAGATAGCTCAGAAGTTAGGAAGCTCAAACGAAAACTTTTCTTTCTGAGTTATTTCCACCAAATATTTGAATTTTTTTTATTCATTCTAGGAATTGAAATTAGGGTCCCATAATGTAGGATTTCATCCGAACGGAATTGAATTTGGACCTCCGAGTGAAAAAATTTCCTTTTGCACTTAGGTCTCATCAAGAATCTTGAAATTGGTGAAACTCAAAATTGGGTATTCAATAGTGCAATTAGGTTTTGCATGATCATAACTACGCGATTATGACTTGATTGGGTAGATGGAACATCCTCAAAATTTATCAGAGAAAACAAGTGCAACATTTTCAGAAATTGCAGTGTTGCCCAAAACTATGTTTCACATTAAGCATTGATTTGAAACACTTGATTCTTATTTTTATATCCTAAATAAATGAATTCTAAATAATAGAATTTTTTATTGTATGAATTATAAAGTAGTAGTACATGTCCTGGATTGAATTGAATTGTGAAAAAAGTTTTGAAAATATTAACGGAAAATCAGTATTTTTTACCATCATAAATTTAATTTAAAAATATGATAATCCTCAAGGTAGTGGATAATAATTATATTTTGTCTGCAAAATAACATAAAATTTTGCAAAAAATAACATAGAATTTGTGAAAACCCCATAGTATTAGGACAATGAGGATCGAAAATCATGAATAATATCTAGCAAAGGCCTCTTCATCCAACATATGTGCATCTTCTGAGCTAGTTCCAACATCGCTCTGCCCAACGCCCGAGCTTGTAAATGTAGAAAAATATTCAACTTCTTTCATGGCATTCTGGAACTGGTATTGAAAATCTTACCTATGTGATCGCACCAAGACCTTTGACATTGTGGTTCCATCAGAAGACTTTGTACACCCACCTCCAACACCGTGACTCTATATTCCAAAGAAGGACCCACATTGTCCTGAGGATTTTTGAAGAAGGAATATGATGTAATTTTACCAATTGGAAGCCCGTATATGTCATGGGGATAGTGGGGCACACCTTCTTTTGTACACAGTTCGGAGATGAGGCTGCAGAAACCGCAACAACCTGATTTCTCTGCACCTCGTCTCAAAAAGTTCACCATTTTCCTACCTAAATTACATCGCAATTTTTTTAATGTACATATGTGTCAGCCTCATACTATAAACCTCGGTGTTCACTGTGACGGGGGTCAATTCTAGATGCTATGAAGTGGTACCATCCCTTCATCTCGGGCTTGAGGTGCTTCTTTAGAATCTATGTCCAGCCTGGTTTCATAAGAGATTGACATCGATTCCCGGCGGGGGAACGATTTCCAACCCGTACAAATTGTTTATGGATTCATCAGTCAATTTCACCATTTTCCCACGACATAACGCCTCATCCCACCTCGCAGAACACCCGTATTAATAGAACTCACTCACTATGTTGAGGTTGAACTTTGGAGGTGTGTCACACAATTACTCCCACCCAAGTGCCCAAATATATTCTTCAAAGGGGGGAGTTGCTTCAATTCCTCTCTCCGGCCAATGTCACCTTGTTCTGTACGAATCTGCAATTAACTTTTCCTGCTCTGAGATAAACCTATTCTCTTGTTGTTGAATGTTGGATTGCATCTCCGGAGAGGAAAGGGATGCATTGCGTGACCTCTTTAGTGGAGTTTTTGGTGCCATTTCCTACAATGTCAACTCAGGCATTTCAACAAACACCTTCCATGCATAAAAAACCCCCTATAGAATACTAGTTTCGATGAACATCAACAAACACTCAATGGGAGCCAATAAAATCCAAGACATAGATACATGTGGTTATTACACATTAACGTTATGTACATGATTGAAACATCGAACAAAGTAGTTATTAGAGAGCTAAGTGACCAATAAATAATCTTTGTAGAATGAAGAGCAATGTTTGAAAGAGAACTCACCTATTCCTTTGCAAAGCTTGGGAGTATGAACTGATGGGGAAGATAGGTTAGATTTCCTCTCCAAGAATTAGAAATGGAAGACCAACATTGGGATGGAATATGAGTGAACTATATGTATTTCGAACTTAAAATCATTAGCACCAGTATGAAGCTCGTAAACCAGTGTCTGAAAACGAACAAGCAGTTGCCCGAGGCTGCTTTGAATTAACTTTTTGACCATTTCTCCCAAACCGAGAGCAAACTTGTGAATTTTTTTTAAGTATATAGCATCGGTACTAAAACAGCTGATGTAAAGGACAAAACCAGTAATATGACCACAAAGCAGCTACTTTAGACTGTTTAATGCCAACTTTTTTAGATTCATTTAGAGCACCAGTATAAAGACGGGTGCTGGAAAAAAAACTGGTGCCAAGATAGCAACAAGGAGCTGCCCATGGCTGCCTTGAATTATTATTTTCCAGAGCTGTTTCCCCCGAGAGCAAACTGAAATTTTTTATTTTAAGTAAGTAGCACCGGTTCGAATACAGGTGCTGAGTTGTTAAAAAATGGGTGCCTGGATATGGAAATGCATCTGCTTACGGCTGCTTGGATGATTTTTTGAAATTCTTTTTGCAACCCGAGAGCTAAGTCAAATATTTATTCCAAGTACAAAGCACGGGTCTTTATTCTGGTGATGTGTAAGCAAAAACCGGTGCCTTACATGAAACAGAGCACAAACTCTGTTTTTTAGCACCGAGAAATACCCGCAGACATGACTATGTGCAGCACCAATTTTGTGTTCTTACCGAAACCGGTATTGAACACACAATAATTATTCTCCTCCCATCTGGGTCCCATTTTTCAAGCACCGGTGTAATGCTTTTCGGTGCAATAATTTCACATAGACACTAGTAACCTGCTTCGTACCGGTGCTATAATTTTCCCTCTATTTTTTATGGCGTCAAATGCACTGTTGGGCACATGGAACCTTGTTTCAAAATCGGTCCCTTGCACCCCCTTCATTTTTATCGGTACTATTTTTTATGAATGGCACTGATTTTCAGCATCGGTTACTTTTTTCCGGTGCTGACAATCACCAATAGCACCAATTTACTGTAATTTGGTCATAAAATCGGTGTCTTACATATGTTCAACACCGGTGCCTTTGTCTCCCTAGGAAAGAACCGGTATCTAAGTACCTGTTTTCCAATAGTGAACCATCAACCATCCCAATGTGGAGTGCATCACCCTGTGGATGATGTCAAAAATTACTTGAGAAAAATCCTTGGTTCGAAATAAGTTGTAGTGAAAAAAGATCTAGCAAATTCTAAAAAACGCTTTGAATAA
Source organism: Rubia tinctorum (assembly GCA_032355605.1). Lineage (NCBI taxonomy): Eukaryota > Viridiplantae > Streptophyta > Magnoliopsida > Gentianales > Rubiaceae > Rubia > Rubia tinctorum. The sequence continues at coordinate 38,309 of JAULKM010109882.1, forward strand.
AAAAGAGCACAAGAGTTGCAATATTTCCTAACCTAAGATTGTTCATTCCATTCTAGTTTAATCCAAGGACAATCAGAGTACATGGTGGTGCGGTAGGAGCTCTTCAACTCTTGTCGATCATTCCCGACAGAGTGGTACATTTTGGTGTTTCAAAGAATAATAAATCAACCCATCTTTGTAAAATTTGGGGAAAATAAATTCTATCATCCATTTCCGGTGAATCTGAAATACGAGACAGAGACGATGGCCAGCCAACATACAAGCAATAGCTTCCCAGAGAATCAATTTCCTCCCAACACACCGCATCTTGATTCATCTTAAAAACTCGTACACATGAATCATCATCATCATAAGCAATAAACACGGACACGAGCTCTCCACCGCGCTCGGTTAAATAGTTCTTGCAGTGGCGGAGTCACAGCCCTACAAGGTAGGGCAATTGCTCTATCTTTTTTTCAATTTTTTTTTAAATTTTTAGTTAATTAATATATGATTTTTTATTAGTGTTTTAGTTTATTTTTAATTTTAGACTCACTTTATTTGTCTAAATTTTAAAATTTCTCTAAATTTTAATACTATTTTCAAAGACAGAATCATCAAATTAAATTGTGACCCACCAATTTATTTTTTTCTAGCTACCTGGTTTCTTGTATAACCATGGCAAGGACATACGAGGTCCTCAAAACTTGCAATGCACTTGTACCGAGTCTGCTGACACATCCAAGCTTCCCATTACACCCTAGGTAATACCAATCTTCACCCAACCGTACTGGACTATCCGGACTCGGGACATTCTCCAGTTCCATATATGAACCTAATTCTAATTCCCAGCAAGAACGTGACACTGACATTGTCAAGACCGAAAAATCTTCTGGCTTCCCAAACAAGGCTAAGTTGGAAACTCCATGTCCATCATATATAGTGAGTGCAAAGGGTATAAATCAAATATGGAAAGGGATATATACAAAACCAATCAGAAAGCATATTCATTTCTTAACCTAATTCTAATTCTAATTCATTTAATATTCTATTACCCCCTCAAGCGAAGGGTGAGACTTGTATCAACGCAAAACTTGGACCGTAAGAACTCAAACTGAGGACGAGGTAAACTCTTTTAAAGATGTCAGCAAGATGTTGGTCTGTAGAAACATAAGCAACCATGAGCTTGCCAGAAGACACTATCTCACGCACAAAATGATAATCAATATAAATGTGCTTGGATCTCTTATGCGAAACTAGATACTGAGCAAGAAAGAGAGCACTATTTTCATCACACAGCAAAACAGGTGGCGCACGTGCAGTAAAGCGCAAAAATCCAAAGTGAATTCATCAATCAAGCTAGTTCTGCGGGAGTATTGGTCATAGCCCGGTATTATATTCTGAACTAGAACGAGAGACCATAGGTTGTTTCTTAGCAATCCATTAAACCATATTGCCACCAAGAAAAATGGCATAACCATAAGTAGACCTACGAGTCTCAATACAACAAGCCCAATCAACATCCGAATAACCCAAAAACTGATAAAGTGGAAGAATTCTTGCAAAACTGAATCCCATAGTGCATAGTACCACAGACATAATGCAGAATTTGAGTAACAGATTGGTAATGGTCATCAATAGGAGACTGCATATTCTGACTGACCGTGTTCACAACATATGAAATGTCGGAATGCGTAATGGGCAAATATTTTAGTGCACCCACCAAAGAGCGATAAAGTGTGGGATTTACGAATGGCTTAACAGAGGTGCTTGAAAGCTGCAAAATTGCTACAAAAGGGATAGCAACAGACGTCGAATCCTACTTCCAGCACACAATAAAATGTCCTTGGCATATCTGGCCAGTCCAAGGAATAAGCCATCGGAAGTACGATCAACCTCCAATCCCAAGAAATACTGTAAAGTGCTAAGATCGGTAATCTTGAATTCCTGATTAACCCGATCGATAAACTTACAAATGAGATGACCATCATTCCCAGTGAGAATAATGTCATCAACATAAGCCAGCAAATAGAGTAGAGATACACCTTGGGAAAACACAAATAAGGAGGTATCTGTATAACTACATACAAAACTCAGGCCAACCAAAAAGGAACTAAAACGTTGTAACCAAGCATGAGGATCTTGTGCCAAACCATGAATGGCCTTGCGCTAACAACAAACATAATCAGGACGCATAGGGTCTTTGTAACCAGCAGGCTGCTCC
>JAULKM010109883.1:0-23292 GCA_032355605.1 Rubia tinctorum
TTCTTCAAATTTACAGTTTAAACCTTGGTCTTTCCATAACTTATGGAAAGACCGTCTTTCAAGAGACGGACTCAAAATCCAAACATTAATTTGGTTTTTTTTTTTTGGCGTTTTGGAAGGATTGGGAAGAGGGAATAAAATGGTTAGGTCATGTTGTGTCGGCTTGTCATTATTGCTGGGTATTGATTCTAATTCTAAATTGGACGGTTTTTCTATTTGGATTAATGGAGAGATGAGTTTAGGAAGAAAACAACAAAATTTGGAATGATTATTTTACGGATTTGATCAATTGGTTGTAGGTTTGGAAGCTACGCTAGGGCAGGATGATGGCATTAAACTCACCTTTTGCTTGCCACTTCACATTTGAATCTTGACCATTTTCAGATAAGGACAATGGATATGACAAAATTATGATATCATGTATGCTAATTAGTGGTTATGAATTCATATTACAAAGTATAAAAGTTATGCTAATTAGTGGTTATGAATTCATATTACAAAGTATAAAATTTATGCTAATTAGTGGTTATGAATTCATATTACAAAGTATAAAAGTTTGTAAGGTTTTGGTAAAAACTGTCTTTCCATGAACATATGAAAAGACATGGTTAAATTGCAATTATAGAAAAATAAAATATTTTAATTGTAATATAAAAAAATTAGTATGTAAACATACAGTAGTTATAAGTTTAATCCGATTTATGTAACCCGAAAATTTTATTTTTATTTCTTCTAATTTGCAGTTTAAACCCTTGCCTTTTCATAACTTATGGAAAGACCGTTTTCAAGAGACGGACGCATAATAAAATAGAAAATGATGATATTATAAAAAAAATAAGTTGCGTTTCACGCCAGTCTAACTTTTATACTACCTCTTTCCCACTAAGTTAGCATATTTTGACTTTTGAAAGTCAACTGAAATAAATTTAAAATATTTTTATTTTTATTTATGTGTAAAAAAATTTGAAAAAATAATAATTTAAAAATATATGTTATGATTAATCCGACAACATATAACATAATATTAGTTTTGCACATTGATGAAGGGTGAATAGCGGCGAAATTGAATTGATGAATCGCAGCAAAGGTTCGATACGGTTTTGAGCATAACTTTTGTGTCCGGAGTCAGAATCAGTCAAGGTCGGTGTCGTTGGAACCATCTCGACAAGGAGAACAATAATCATTCTTAAGTAATGTAGCAGGGTATTTTTTGGCCATTTGAGCTCGTTTAACGCGTCAAAACTGTAATTTACTATTTACTTTTTTGGGTTTTTGTTTTATTTTCAATTTATTTCCGAATTTTCTTTTTTTATCATTCTAGAGTTTCATTATAGTATTTAAAGACCTCTTGTACGATTCAAATATTTTTTTTAATCTTTCATAATAATATTTCAGAGAATATTTTCTCTATGGTGGACTCTTTTTTTTTAAAATTAAACCACCATAGGTGGGGGGATTTTATATAAGGTCTCCCCAAACCATGAACCAAAGGGAAACAGTACAATAACTCCACAAAGTGAAGGCAATTTGTGAGATTACAGAGATATGTCTAAAGATCTATCTAGTCTAAACCTTCTCTGTATCTGTAGCTACGAGTACTAAAATGCCGGTAACAGCATATCTAACCACCAATCTAAAACTAGTCTAAAAATGAAAATAAAAGGGAATGAAGAAAGATACTGGTCGTAATCAGCAAAATTCCAACTAATCCTGGTCTGACTAGCTGAAACTACATGCTGGCTACAATATTGGACCGATAACCTTAAATCTGAAATCACTTCCCAGTCAGTCTCATTAAATTATTTGGTTCTCCCCTCGGAGCCAGTAAGAGACTTTCTAGGTTATTTTCTCAGAAACAAGGCATCTGTAAATTTGTCTAACACGAATCAAACCGGTGACCCAGTCCGTCCGGTCTACAAATCTAATTTTAAAACAGAATCGCCAGAGAGTAAGTACTAAAACTACCTCTGACTTGGATTTCTCCTGTCTGTCCTATAATTAGATCAGAAGCCAACAAAGTTTTTCCAATCAAAAAGGACCCGTCGGAAAAACTAAGAATTGACAGACAAACTTACACGACCAATATTTGAGCAAAAATGACCCATAATAAGAACCTGTCCCTCAGAATAAATAACACGGAAAATAAAATAATACTAAATTCGAAATAACAAAATGAGAAAAAGAGAAGAAACCCATCGCACTGCATAAACAAGCTGGACATGCTGGGACAGACCGGGTTAAGATGGTTGTCGTGGCCGGTGGCGCGTGAAGCGCGTGGCGGTGGTGGCGGCGCATGTTCCCCACGCGCGGCGCGTGGTGCTGCAGCAGAACACGGAGGAGGAGACGGCGCCTGTTCCCACCTCATCTAGCCTTCCCGGTGTGAAATAGTTGCTTATGACTCCCTCTAGCCTTTCCGTTCTTCCTTTTCCGGCAAAGCTTGCGCCGCCGCTGCTAGATCTGGTTGTCACCGGAAGATTGCGACTCTCCCGGACCTGCAAATCGGACAGAGGAAATGGAAAAATTCGTAGTAAATCGAGGTGGAAATGGGTTTCAGGTTAAGAGAGGTGAGGGTGGTTTAGACAACAACTAATCTAAGGTGGGGGTGGGGGTTGTTTAGACAACAACTAATCTAAGGATCCCAATAAATTAATATAATTAAACCATCATCCAAGACAAAAATAATAAAAATTAACTGTAAAAATTATTGTGGGAAAGAAATTATGTTTGTAGGAAAAGAGTTTATGTTGGGCGGTTTTAAGTATATACCTGCCACAAAATAATGATCCACCTTAAGGTTGGATTGGAGAAGGATTCTAAAAGAGATCCCAGTAAAATCATTTAATATTATTGGAGGTGGATCGAAGTGCAAATAAAATTTTACCATATGTATGTACTCAATAAATAAGGAAGATCTCTTGTGCATTAGAGATATTCTGATATCCACGTCACATTGATGTCTAATAAAATATTGACAAATGTCATTTTTTTAAACTCACGATGCCGTTACCATTGGAGATGCTCATATAGGCAGGTGTTAAGAAGTGATTTTTAAAAATAAAATAATGATAATTGAGTTTTTTTAGAAAGTTAACCAATGATTAATTAGATAAGATAAATATAGTTACATAGGATGACATTAATTAGTAAAATAAACCAATCTTATTATAAAAGTCAACTTGAAGTTGATAAAATGAAGTTCACAGGAATAATGTGTATAACTAATTTTGAAAACATAGTTATAAAATGTCAACTAACATTTAGTCGCACAACATAAATATTTGTATTAAATTTTTTAGATAGACTTATGAGAATAATGGAGTATTTTTATTTAGGGTAAAATAAAAAACTAATCTTTTTTACCGTAAAGTACCAATCTAAACCTGTAAAATCTTGAAATACGATTCTAACCTTAAGTTTTTAGTAAATGTGCCGATGTAACCTTTTTAAACTATCTAATGTTGACTTGGCATTTTCTAGCACTGACCAAATTTAAAAAAGACTAAAATATCCCTAGTCTTAAACCTAAAAATTTAATGACATAAATATCCCATAAGGTTCTTCTTTTCAGCTCCATAACCTTAGCCACCGCTATCTGTAGCCAGCTTTGTTGAAATTTAGATTTTTGCCCACCGCCGTCGGAATTTGGATTTTCCCCATCGGGATTTGGAATTTCAGGATGGACACACAGGTAACACTCGACACATCTGGCCGTATTGAGTTACATTTCAACCTCTTCATTCCCCAATCCTATTTTATAAACACATTAACCTCTCAAGCAACCACTAGCCATTTTGTTGTCTCTTAATCTCATGATCACAAATACATCAGGAGAATTAAGAAGGTCGTGTTCTTGTATTAACGTAAGGGGAGGATAAACCCCACTCTCTCGGTTCACCCAAAAATGTGATACATGATTATGAAGAAAAGATACACATGCGACACTGAACCCACACCACCGCCGCTTCACCTACCTAGTGACCAATTTGCGGAACCTTCTACCTCTATGGATCATCAAGAGGAACATGTAGAATATGAAAGCGAGAACCCGGAGGAGGATCTCAACACCCTCACCTTCAAGGAGGATATGTCTCATCGAGTTTGTCGCCACTATTCTCTTCCTCTAGGTCACCGTTTTGACCATCATCAGCTACATCCACTGGTCACTAGCGACTAGTACGGTGTCATCGGCATCTTCGACATCACCTGGTCATTCAGAGGCATGATCTTTATTCTCGTCTATTGCACCGCCGAAAGTTTTGTTAAATACATTCGACGACCTAGAATTTTGTCTTATTAGTGGAAGTTTTACTTAATTTTTGAATTCTGAAAATTGATAGGTGGACACATCAACACCGCGGTTACATTGGGGTTGTTCTTGGGCGAGAGCGTAATGGAATTACTTCCAATAATGCCACCTTAGAAGAATCATAGTAAGATTTAAGACGATGACCATCTATGATGAATGTCTTTTCCTTATCAAGGCTCTTGATCACAAGTGTCCCATTTGACCAAATAGAAACTACCTTGTAAGGTCCAATTCACTTTGAGTTGAGCTTTCCTTGCATTAACCGAAGTTTAAACTTAAAAAGAAGCACATACGGTCCAACTTTTAAACTTTTTAATCTAAATTCCTATCATGCCACATCTTAATTCACTTCTTGTGTCGCATAGCATGGTCAAATGCTTCTAATTGAAGTACCTCCAACTCTTGAAGTTAGAACTTCCTTTCTTCCTCACCTTTGATCGACTCCATATTCCTCTGATTGATAATCCAATAAGCCTTATGCTCAATCTCAACTGGTAGGTGTCACATCTTCACAAAAAAAAAAGTTGATATGGAGACATTTCAATTGGAGTTTAGGAAGAAGTACGGTACGCCAAAAGAGTGTCATATAATATCTCGCTCCAATATTTTTTAGATGGATTCACTCACTGCCTTTTCTAGGATTTGTTTGATCTCTCTGTTTGATACATTTGCTTAACCATTCAACTGAGGATGATAGGTGGTAGTAATTCAGTGGTGAACTCCATAATTCTTCATAAGAGCCTCAATGGTGACATTCCTAAAGTGAGTGCCTTGGTCACTAATGATTTCTCGTAGTACAATAAATCTACTGAATATGTGAGATTTTAAAAACTCTGCCACAGCTTGAGAATAATTAGTATTGGTGGCCTTAGCTTCCACCCATTTCCCGACTTAGTCAACCGCAAGTAAAATGTATAAATTACCAAACAAACTAGGAAACCTAGACCATAAAATTCATGCCCCACACATAATATTTCCCATACAATTATGGGAACTCGGGGTATTTTGTCATGTAAGGATATATTTTCGGTCTTTTGGCATATTTCATAACTCTTACAAGAGTTATACACATCTTTATAAATAGGCAACCAAAAGAAACCAGTATCGAACACCATACGAGAAGTACGTTTCGGGACAAAGTGTCATTCACAAGCGAAAGAGTGACAATGTAAAAGAATCGTACCTAATAATTTAATTTGAACCTATCTGCCAAAGGTACGGTTCATCCCCAATATAATGCTTACATTCACTTTTCAACTATATTTTTTTTGCATGACTAAAAGTGGGTGCTCCAGTGGTAGTAAAATTCACAATATTTGCAATGGTGGCGCAAGGGTGTATTTAGCCATATTGGGGGTCACAGGAACCTGTTTGGCCAAACTGAGAGCTGGTGGGGGCTGTTTGGCCAAATTGGTGGTATCAGGGGCTTGTTTGGAAAAACTGAAGGTGGCGGGGGTCTGTTTCCCCAAACAGAGAGCTGGTGGCGGCTGTTTGGCCAAATTGGTGGTATCAGGGGCTTGTTTGGCAAAACTGAAGGTGGCGGGGGTCTGTTTCCCCAAACTGAAGGTAGTCTGTGACTCAAGGAGTGGTGCAGTAGTCTGTTTGGCCAAACTGAGGGTCTAGGGGTCCTGGTTGGCCAAGCTGAAGGCTGACAATGGACGTAGCAATGGCTCAGAGGCCTGTTTGACCAAACGGAGGGTTCCAGGTGGCTGTTTGGCCATATTGAAGGCTGACGCTGCATAGAGATGCTCTTATAGCAATAACTCTTGAATCGGCGTGCCATCTCTGGGTTTAATCAATCGACTCAAATGGTTAGCCACATAGGTTTTTATACCTTTCTTATCTCTAACCTCTTAATCAAATTCTTGCAACAATAAAATCTATCGAAATAACCTCCATTTAGATGCTTTTCTCGCAAATAGGTACTATAAAGATAAATGATCCATGTGAACAATTATATTGGAGCCAAGGAGGTAGAATCTGAATTTTTCAAATGTAAATACAATTTCTATAAACTCCATTCCTGTGGTTGTATAATTGATTTGCGTCGTATTCAATGTCTTCGAGGCGTAGTGTGTCACATAGCTTTCCATCCCCAATCTTTGTCCTAAGACTTGTCCAATTGTATAATCACTTGCATAACACATAAACTAAAATGTAAGATCAAAATTTGGTTGTTGCATCATCAAGGATGAGATTAATCTGTTCTTCAACACATTGAAGGAATTATTGCAGTCCTCATCCATAAAAAAAAGGCACATCATGTTGAAGAAGTTTCATCAATGGTTGTGCAATTTTTGCAAATTCCTTTATGAACCTTCGGTAAAATTAAGCATGTCCCAAAAATCCACGAATCACTTATACACAAGTAGGATCTTGCATTTACTCCGTGGATTCCACTTTGGCCTTGTCCACTTGAATTCCTTTTTTCGAAACCAAATGACCCAAGACTATCCCTTCATTACCCATAAAATGGCATTTTTCAAAATTAAGAACGAGTTTCCTTTTCACAAAATGAATCAAAACTTGATATAAATGACTAAGACACACGTCGTACGAATCATCATAGAAGCTGAAGCGATCCATGAATACCTCAATGTTCGTCTCAATCAAATCAGAGAAAATACTCATCATATAACACTGAAGGTGTCTGGAGCAATCCAAAGACCAAATGGCATTCTCTGATAAGTATAAGTACCAAAAGGGTATGTAAAAATGGTTTGCAGGTTGCTTGTGAGTACTTCGGCGTAATTTTGTAGAAGGCCACCCTCAAGGGTGGTAATAAACAGAAGGCTATGAGTCATAGCATGGTAGAAGATAGAATAAAGCCTAGAAAAATAAGGGAGTCAAAGTCTAACTGTTAAAGACCTGGCACGACCACACCAAACAACACGGGTCATGCCAGCCTAGCAGTCTGTGCCAGAGACCCTAAGCATGGGATGTGCCAGAACATAAATCTATGCCACAGACTCACACTACTTTATTCAACATGGCCCGTGCCAACGTAATTCTTTGTGCGACTAAGTATGGACACGGGTCGTGCCCTTTAACATGGCCTGTATCGTTTCAATTCTAACATCCAAAGACCAGCCAATGGGGTGTGACGATTTACACTGATGCATAATTGTTTTGCTCGATAATCGACTTCCAATCAATGACGTGTAAGGAAAATGGCTTTTTCCATTCATAAGAGAAAATAATGCACCCGACCGGTGGCCCGTGAAAATTTACAAGGCCTACACCATTCTATTGATCAAGGAATAGATCCCAGTAAATTGCCGGTGCCGAACATTTAGGCCGCGTGCATTAAAGAGCCGAGACAAAGCCCTAGCCGGTGGCTCATGCCAGACAATACGGACCGTGCTAGGATAAGCCAGCATGGTCGTACCAGATGACACAAACCGTGCCAGACACAGCCAACACAGGCTGTGTGTTATAGCACGACCCATGTAAATTATGGTTGCTAGGGTTTTTGGCCTCATTTTAGGCCTTTTTAAAGGCCTAATTCTGCACTGTTATATATATGAACCTCTGTCTTCTAAGGTTTAAGTTTGGCTTTCATTTTTTCATTTTCCCAAGAGTAGGTAGATAGAGAAAGGAACCTCCCTTCTCACTAAATTATTTCTCCCAGTTTTTGCTGAAATACTCTGGTTCAATGCTTAGGAGTAGTGATTTTGCTTGGGGACTTATAATTGTATTCATGATTTGGTAGTTATTTTATCTGATTCTAGATCTATGTATCCTTTTATGCTTATGAACATTATATTTGCTTGTTCTTGATTATAACACTATGTTTACAAACATCTTAGGCCAATTTCAAGTTGCCAAAGATATTGATATCTCCTGGGGAGTAAAAACTAGTTGTCTGCAGGTAACGATATTCTAGGACCATATGGGTGCATGCATGTGGGTCACCGTTTCAACATTACAATTGACCATTAAATTAGTTATGCTGACGAGTTGGTCCGAAGGGTTGCAGATAGAGATAGCACAATTGCAAACTAGGGTTAGCGTGTTTAGCAACCTTAGTGCAACCGATAAGGTGCATATCCATTTGCCTCTATAGGCCTAGGGAGAAGCATTCTTAGTGGAGTGCCTGAAATGTAATCATACGGGAGAGATTCAGATCTACACGGTATTGTTGTACTCCCCTAATTACAGACGCAGTGCCGATGGAAGATTATAAACGAAGCCTATGTGAAGGGTAAGGGGCAGTGTTGACCATCGACTACCCTACGTGGTATAAGAATTATTATAGGTTTATATATCTTGAATGTGATGGAATCTAGGATCGAAATATACTACTGGTCATGTTACACAAATATTCCCTAAGTGCTAGCTTTACTGTCTTATCTTCTTGCATGCTTTTAGTTGTTAGATAAACCCCCCCCCCCCCCAAAAACACTATTTTGTAACATCAGCTATTCTTGACACGTGATCGGATTGACAACCCAATTTTTGTTGTGTTTAGTTAACTGTTACATTTCTAGCATCCCCGTGGAAGACCCCAGTCTTGCCACTATCTACCCTATAGTTAGTGTAGTAGGAATGGGAGCAACAATACAAATCTCTTATCTTTGATCTCATAAATCCTCTCCCCGGGTTAGTGGATTTCCCATAAAAAGGTTGTTTATTAGCGACCCCGAGGGGAGGTGGATCATGATGTCATCATGTGAATATGAATTGTATTCCTTTGGAAAAATCTTCTACACATCAATATAATAAATTAGTTTGAGTGGGTTAGTAGTTTATTTTTATATAAAAAATAATTGAATTTTATCCCTTTCATACTTACCTTATCAATCTCTAGGTAATCCAACCGGACATCTTTAACGAACTTCGCTGCGCATAACCTTACGTAGTGCCCACACTCTCATATTTTTACTTGTTTCTTGTACTAATTATGTGAATGGAAATGAGTTAATAAAAATGAAATTGAATTAATTTAGTAGATGATGATCGTAGCAATTGAAACATTGATTTGGACTACGTGTAAGTCATTTAGACGATCAGCCTCCTTGAATGCACTCTCAAAATATCTACACATCATTGTGAAGGTTTAAAGTGCGATGGATTCATCCAATACACCCGTTGGTCATCCAGAACAATGAAAATCAATCCACAATGATCCTTACATTAGACCTTTATATAAGATTGCATATATGCATGATTATGCACAATAGTTTTAAAATGAAAATCATTACTTCTCAATATAAGGTGCAATAAAACATTTTTTATCCTTCCGGGCTATGCATTTGTGTATGTATTCTATCCGTTCTTGCTTGGAACACCCAATCCATTGAGTTATTAATGGACACAAATAGCCTACCCAACTCCTGCCTTTCTAGTTAGCAAATTCATACATGTACCTTACACATACAATTTAGAATGTTAGGTATGAATATGCATTGATATTTCAGTGTAAAAAGAGAAATTAAACAAATGAAACTCACACTTACAATAAAAAGAGGGACATGATTGTTTGGTTGACCTGGTCTCACCGACATAAATCTTCAAAGTCACTTCATAATGAAATGAAGTCTCGGCTTTTTCATAAAATACACTCATTTTCGGAAAAAAATGTATGTTGAGTTATATTGATGTGCTGAAATCCAATTGGACAATACCCGGACAAAAGGTAGTGACCATTCTCTACACGTGCTCTTGTCGTTTTAGGTTTGGTGTTTTTCCCTCCTGGTACAATAGTTTTTGTGGTTGTCGGGGGGTTCACCTTCAAATGACAGTCCTTCTCGGGATTAACATAAACAAGACGCCAAGTCTAGAGAATAAATATTCCATGGGCGAATTTAATCATCTTGTAATCTCCATCAGGAATAGGGAACATTGCATGTGGATGAACAATTTCTTCACGAATGCCCTTGCGATTCCATCCTCGGTTGTTTTGAAGTGATGATGTCTTTTCGATTCATAAAAAATACCATCGGCTAAATGTTGTGGTGTACTATTTTAACCAACATCTACTTAAATTTCGCATAGTGGAGAACCCTACACCAAAGATACAATATTTTGTTACCAATGATCTTAATAGATGTCATTTATTGTTCATAATTTTCCTTACCTTTTTTGGCGATGATAGGATTACCTTGTTGGGAAATGCAACAATTTTGGGACCAGTGCCTAAATACAATTAAATCAATTAAATCTTGCGACGTTGCAGTTTAGTCGGTGACATGTCGGTTAACTTAACATCATGTGTGCGAATGATGTACGAAGTAGAACTTCTTCATCGTACCTAATAAATCCAGCAATGGATAACCAATACAACCATAATTTGGAATGTACCATGATAAGGTCTCATCCCAAGTTCACAAAATCCAGTCTCAAATATAATCAACTTAATTGGAAAGACTAATATTGCTACCGTACATACAATATCCATGAAACATCCCACAAATTTAAAGTTATCAAGAAAAAGAAAAAATATCCCAATAAAATCCAAAGAAAACGTCTTCATTATCATTCTAGACAAAATAACAATAATGGAAATCAATGGGGAGGGGGTGGCGGGGTTGGGATATCGTCTGACGAAGAACTTATTTCCATTTGACTCTTCAGTGATAGAGTCGGTATCATCATCGCCAGAACCTTCTTCATCATCTTTCATTCTCACACCATCCTCATCATCCCTAGGCACCTCATCCTCAGGTGCATTAATTGCACCGGCAATCATAGACCTCAGCATTGCCAAAGCATTCAAAATATTTTACACGATATGGTTTGTGCACTGTGCCAGGGTCTTGGTCTTGGCTACGTCCTTGATGAGGATGCCCTAGAATGTATGTTTAAGACTTTCTGGGAAAAAATAAGTTAAAAGAAAAAAAATTATATATAAAAATAATGAATATTTTGGAATAAACATAAAACCTATAAACTTTAAAACCTGATCGCAAGGCAGGAGTACTAGTGGTGGCAGGATCCTCTTCTGTGGAAGTTTATGGAGTTACCTCGGTTCTCATTGTCAGAGGTACTTCTTGATTTTCCGTAGGGGTGTTGTGATCAATCCATGTCCCCGCCTCCCAATACCAATGCTTTTGCCCAAAGTAGTTGGCATCGTAGTACTTCAGTTTGTTCTTCGCCTTTAATTTGATCAAAACATTTTCTTCTCTATAATGACAGTGCTGACGTTGCCTGGGCGAAGTGTTCGACTCTTCCTTGTGATTGCCACTTGGTGCATCTTCTTGATGATGGTGTAACCGGGGTTTACTACCTTTTTTCCACAAGGTGGCAGTACATGACGGCCTCGTTGATCGTGCACTCTGAAAGATGTCCGACTGGGATAAGAATTTGTACAATTATATTGTACATCATCCTTTCCTCAAGATTGAGGACATTAATCTTGATCCACCTAGGTTGGATGAGCCCGTTTCTCACTTTAATTTTAAATTACTTCTCCACCTTTCGGTTGGGACCAAGCGCCACAGATTGGTCATTCTCGATGACCGGTGGAGGCTAATTATCCCAGAAGTACAGCCGTAGAGGCTCAACCTCCTAGTGATCCTTCGTACCAACTTTGCACCGAATCACTTGATTGATGGATTCCGTCATCATCTCTATGTCCACTCCGTTCACTTTTGTTTTGCAGATGTCTGTTGATGGTCGAGTGAAATTGGCGTAGAACTCCTTGACCGTTGTATCATACATTGGTCTGTCTAAGCATATCAAACCCTCCATTCCTAATGGTTTGAATTGTTTGAGGAAAATTTCGTGGTGGAGTCGTGCTACGTCCTTGGGCTTTATCACCCTGGCCATCTTTATCCTGGTGCCCTGGATCATTTTGAAACATTTATATGCCTCCTTATTTATGAAGCGCATGTTGTACCACGTTGGGGGTGCAGGGATGGGCATTGCCTTCATCTTCTTGGTGCATGATGAACCTTCTTTAACGGCTTTTACCCTTGACCTCTTGGCTGCCTGCTTCATTCGATCCATCTGTGGAAAAAAAGAGCTTGGAACAATTAGTTCAACAATGAACAACTCATGCTTGGGTAAGGACAGAACTTGCATTTATTTGGTATATATATCGGCTTAACCGATGATTTCCTTGTGAAATTGCATATTCATGTTTATGAATTTGTGACATTGCACCTACACGTCTGTTTTGCCAAAATACTGTGCCACTGGGTCAAGAATAGACGTAAAACACCTTTAATATTAACTAACATCAACTACAGAACACGATCAAGTAAAATTCCATTAAAAAGTAGCAAGATTGAGTGGCATAACAGTTCCCTAAACCCTACCCTTGCCAAGAATTTGTGAACAAGTCCTAAACCAAATTAAATAAACCCAAAATCTAAAAAGAAAACACCTCATGCATTGTGAATATTGTAAAATCATGTAATGGAGAACTGGAGAAGCACCTCAAAGCCAAAAAAATATGTATGAAAATTGGGGAAAATATATACCTTGGTTCACTTTCGTGCGACGTTGTCGGTTGCGAATGTGAAAGGGTTGGTCGTTGGGCAGCTTATATACCCGAGGTGGAATGCAGTCGTTTCATTGAAGGTGCAATGTTGCACAAACTTTTGTATGCAAATATATAAAGAGATATTGTAGTACAACGTAGCAGTGTGCATAATTTTGGCATGTACATATGCTTAGGCCCAAAAATTAAATATTTGAGCCTGGGCTCGGATCGAATCTAATTGGCAATAGCCAACGTCGAAAACCCATCGTCAAATACGACAAAAGACGCACAATAATGGGACCTCGCATGTGCTCATGAGTGGGCCAGAACTGATAAGCGACCAAACCAAAAATATCTTCGAACATGGTAATTGGAGGACATAATTCACAATAACCTGACGTCGCATTTACATTTCATCGTTGCTATTTATTTTTTTGAGTCTTTAGCGACACCAAAATTTTGATTGTGGGACGGTTAGTTTGAGGACTAGAAGAAATTTAAAATGAGTACTTAACAGTATATGATGTTCAGCCGTAGGAACTTGTAGAATTTTATGTTCACTTCGAAAAGTTTCGTTATTAATAAGACACTCATTGTCGCTCATGGTTTTTGTAGACATTTAGATTTGACACTTATGACACTAATGTTGTTTTTGGTTCATTAAATCCATGACATATATGTTGTTTAATATATGCTGATGTTGTTCTAGGTTTGGTGAATGATCCAGTCATGCGGGTATCAATTACTCTGGATGTGAGATCAAATGAATTGAAGAGGGAGATTATGAAACAGCTGGAAGATAGTTACAGAGCCCTCCAGTATTCTTATTATGATTTTATGATGTCTAGTGTCTAAATCTAGTTTTATCATTGAAATGGCCCTTCCAAGGTTTATTATTATTTCATGTTACGTACTTTCCATACAGTGTATCAAAATAATGAAATAAAATTTAATTTAAAAGTTTATAGACTGAATGTTAAATGTATGTAAATTAATGTTATTGCAAATTTGAATAAAATAATTTTACACAATTGTTGAAATTAGTGCAGGAAAACTGAAATCGACGGGGAAGAACTGTGACATGAAAAACAATGGGCCCAGTATCATTTACCACCTCGAATAATAGTGTTTCACCAATCTCGACTTCGTCTTCTTTAAGATATCTAGTAAACCCCTTTCGGGTCAAGGTTTTCAACTTCCAGTTTCATGAGTAGTGCATGTCATACTCTCTTCTGTTACATAGCAACACAATCGGAAACTTGTAGGTTGGAAGGTACTAATTTATGAACAAAAACCACATTTAGTAAATATGAAAGTAACATATAGAAAAATTTAATTGAAAATGAAATACATGTGTGACAGAGATAACTCACCAAAATCAGAACATCCCCGAAGTTTGTCTTGATGGGAGTTTGGAAAAATTTCCATGGATGGACCTCCCTGTTATTGTTTCAAGGATAACAATCCACACCCGAATAGCTAGGGATCTGCATTGGTTGATGAAATTTCAAATAAACTAATTAGAAAATAAATAAGAAATCACTTATTTGGTAAAGTCTTCATGATCCAGTACCGTTGGCAATTACTCCTAAAATTTGATTAAAAATTGGCTCAGTTAATCCTTTTTTTTTGAAAAGGCAACGTACGTTACTCTCAGACCGGAAATTAACTTAGCCAACATGTGTATGCGATGGCGCCAACTAGTCATTAAAACCGGTTGGTTATGTCTGAACAATGCAACGTCGGCTTCAAGTTGGCTTCGAAGACTTCTTTAATTAGCAACATTGCTAATTGATCGCTTCAAATGATGAACGATCGAAAAATCAGTGACATCGCATTTAGCCCTTATAGACCCATTATCAACGGAAGAAAACCGGAACAAACAAAGGTTATATGCAATCAAAATTCATAGAGCGGTTGACAGGAAAGAAAGTAAAAACAAAATTCCTAAAATCTAAAGCCAAAATCCATCCGAATTTGTACACATTAAACTAAGAACATTCCATACATGATATACATATCAAATTTGATGCTGAATACCAAAATTAAAGTACTCTAAGGAATTAAGGAAGTATACCTTCGAAATGATGGGTTAAGGGACCGCTGAAATTCGAGGGAAAGTTGAATGTTTAATGGGATTTATGAGGTGGGCTCTATATATAGTTATTATAAAGCATTGTGAATTCCATCTCAGATGAAGCGACGTTGCCGATTAGTCGACCAAACCGACATAGAGCTGACATTGTGGCGATGACGCCCAATATATTATTTTTGGTTCAATATTTATTTTGTTTATATTTTTGTAGATTAGTCGATCATGTTTCTACTTTTTTACTTGTTATAGGGTATTTGGAAATAGAAATATCAAATATTGACAAGTGTTTAATTGAATGGGTGGGTGGTAGTTCAATGTAAAGAAAGAGGGGTCGAGATGATGCATTAAATTACAATGATGGAAATAACGAAACAACATTTTATGAGGATGAGGAGGAAGAAGAGACACAGAGGTGGTAATTACAAAAACACATTGTAGAACATTGAAAAGGAGAATGGCTAGGAAGGAATGGGTCGGTGGTTGTCGAAAGACCGTACGAATTGTTCAAGTTGGGTAAGTAAAGTCGGTCATACTCGGTGGACATCCTTTACTATAATTTGCATGATGTGGCAAAGGAATATAAAGTCACCCCATAGATAGAATGCAAGGTATCCTGTCATAGTTGTTTAAATGTTTGTTCTATGTTGAAATGCATCTATTTTAAATTGATTGAATCCAATCATTTTTTACTTTTCCGTCTATGTCACATTCAATAGAGACACTTCAAAATCGATGCCCCTAACATGGACGAGTTAAGAAAGATAACCATGAATATGTTATCCAAAAGTTGGCGAGAAAAAAATACAAACTTTCTTCAGATTTCATATTCTCCAATAGAAAAGGGCATCATCCATGGTTAACTTACACACATATTCAACCGGAGATTTGGGAGATCCACAAAAGAAGAGCCTTAGATAATAACAAAAACATTAGTCTACTACAAATATAAATGATTTACATATAGATTTTGTCGGTGTAGATGTCACATTGCTTTTGTCTTTTCTCGTAGGGTATGTGGGAGGAGAAACACACAATGCTATATTGAACATAATTCTGCATCGGACGAGTCATGGAGTTTATGGAACTACAACAAACATCACCTATTACCTAATTTCTATAGGGCTTTTTACCTCGTTTTTAGCTCTCTAAAAACCTAGGTAAATGTGGTTGTAGTAAAAAGTACATTTTCACCTTGGTTCAGAACCAAGGTAAAAAAGTAATATTTACCAAGGTAAAAAAGTAATTATTACCAAGGTAAAAAAGAAATTATTACCACGGTTTCGGACCGATGTCAGTAATTTTTTGTGCAACGTTGGTTAAAGGAAGGTGATCGACGATTTCAGTTCGTAGCTACGATATCATTCAGAATAATATCAGCCTGCATATGGAATGATGTTGTTGATAGCAAGAAGCCAGACGAGGGGACTACAATTCTTGTGACTTCGTTAGTGTCGAGGTTGCGGATAAGTGATGGCTACGTCATAGATAATGGTCTGCGATATAGCATGCTTCATGCCACCATCCTCATGCATGGTAACATGGAAGGGATTTGAATACGACATTGTTTTCTTTGGATGATGTCGCAAAAAAAGGAGCGGATTTGCACGACGTCAATCTAGTTTTGTCGCTCCACTGGTTTGTGCGATGTCGTGGATTTGTCTCGGACACATCAGTTCTCATACAAGATTATAACATTTGAGTACTCAAACATTTTTTCATTGATATCCGTTACATGTCACCTAATGTTCCACAGCTCGTGAAATGTTTACAAATTAGACGACAATCAATTAGTGTACAATTGATGTAAGAAAATATGAAAATGTAAGGAACCAACAGAATAATGATGTCAAATACATGTCAGAATATATTAAAATACATGATGTTCGTATGAAATTGCAAAATTAATTGTATTGAACCAACATTGTCCATATTGCACGCTGAAAGTTCATCAATAACTCTCTATGTCATGTTACAAAGAATACACATGAAATAAAGTTTATGTTAGAATTTTCCAGTCACATAATATAGTCATACGTAGATGAAATTAATCTGAACATGTTAAAAGTACCTCGTCGGCTTGAAAGCGACGTCACATGCAGTGTTGAATGACATTGCAAAGTTTGACAAAAGAGCGACGTCTGATGTTCTTAGATGTGACAATAATTTCATAGCATTTGCAACGTCGATTATTGTCCGGTCCCATATTGTATGGGGCAATCACTTATTACCGACGTCGCACATTCAACCTGCGTTCATATGAAGACAAGGTTAATGTCTATAATAAACCCTAATTTAAGACATTTTTATCACACCTTTCAAATATTGCACTATTTTAAAAATAAGAAAAATATACCCTATACAACATGTTACACAATCATCATACTCTATGAAAATATGCAATCTTTGATTGATGACAGAGAAAAACATATAGAAGGTATATGGTAATAATGATTGGAACTGAACATGGAATTTATGTAGAACAACCTCAATTCATTTGAACCCAGAGATGGTCCATTCTCGTATGCTTGTTGATATGTTAGAGAAGTAAATTGAGTGAGTTCTTAATTGGATGTATTTGTGTGAAATGGAAAGGATAGTAAGTAGATGGATTTGTTAGAGGAATGATATGATGGTGTGTTCTTGCTATATGATATTTGAATGGAAAATTGATGGGGGATTTTTTCGCTCAAATATTTTTTCCCAAATTTTATGTTCCTGCCAGAAAATTCAATTCAGACGACGTCGCAGATGGATTGCTTTTGGATTCATTTTGTACAATTACATTACAACAACGTAGATTTGCATCAAACTCAAATTTTGGAAAATGTTGTAAAATAATCCTTGTTAAGACTGCAACCCTAAATGATGACCCAATTATGCGGAGGCGAGGCTGATGGAATATTTTATAAGCGCACCTTTTTGTGAAAGATAGAGGGAAGTTTTGACCATTGTCCGCACCACGTGTCACACACACACGCACACACACTAGAATAGGGTTTATTTCTTGTATTTGATGAAATTGATGATCGAAATGACATTGAAAAGGTTACGCAAATATTTCCTGGGTGTTAGTTTATATTATTAATTCTCGTGATCAATTGCATGCTAGTAGTTGTTAGTACAAATTCCCCCCAATAACTATTTTCACAAAACTATTTATTCCTAACACTTGGTCGGATTGATGACCTGACTAATGTTGTGTTTAGTTGATTATTAGATTCCTAACACCTCCGTGTACGACCCCGGTATTACCACTATCGACCATTCTTGGTAGTATAGTAGTAAGAACGAGAGAAACATATAAATTCTATCTTTGATCCCTAGTAGTCCTCTTCTCGGGTATTAGTTGATTTCCCATAGTTCATTAATTTATGATGCTCGAGAGGGGCGGGTTAAATTTTGGCACCGTTATCGGGGATATTAGTTTAATGATCTATTAGTTAACTTGCATAACGTGTTAGTTGAGTAAATAGTTTTTCTTTCTTTTTGTTGGTGTTTGATGTTGAGCTTTCTTACTAGTTTCTTGTTACTTCTAACCTTTTTTTCTAGTGTTGATTTGATTTTGCCATTTTTTATTCCTGGTTTATGGTACATGCCTATGCCAAGATCTTGGGATTTTTACATAGTCCATCGGATTACACAGGTGGTAGGCGAAGAAGGAAGAGGAGAGTTAGGCTGGAAGTTCCACAAGAACCACTTTCGGTAGCCGTAGAGAAAAGGATATGGTGGAGGATAATCGCACTTTGAGAGAGTTGATGGGTCCAAACTTGGAGAATCAACCGCTTTGCATCATTTTCCCACGACTGCCACCCAATGTGACTTGTGAACTCAAGAGTGGTATGATTCATTTCTTGCCGACTTTCCATGGGATGGCCAGAGAAGATTTGAACAATCATCTTTTGTAATTCCACCTAGTTTGTACCAACATGAAGCCGATGGGTGTTTTGGAGGAATACTATAATCTAAGGGTGTTTCCTTTTCACTACGGGATTCGGCCAAAGATTGGTTTTACTATCTCTCGCTCGGTTGTATCACTTCATGGATGGATATGAAGTGAAGATTTATTGAGAACTACTTCACAGCCTCAAAGTGTACGAGGTTGAAAAAGCAACTCTCCAACATCTATCAGTTTGCTAATAAGTCCCTCTACGAGCATTTGGAAAAATTCAAGAGGTTGTTGGCTAGCTGTATGTATCGTCCATTCAAGGAGGGAGACTTGGTTTGTTATTTATTCGAATGGTGTGTGATGATGAGATGCGTATGGTGAATGCTGCTTGCAATGGTTCGATCACTAACAAGAGCCCAAGGGAAGAAGTTGCATTATTTGAGGTGATGGCCAACATAACAATGCAAGTTAGTACAAGGTCTAGGGTGAAGTCCTTGGATGAAACATATCAATCCCCTATGTTATAGGAACAAGTCCAAGATCTTGCCTCCATGATGAAAGAATTTATGAAAATGAGAGTCCAACAAGCAAAAGTGTGTGATGTTTTTAATCTTGATCATCACACGGATGTGTGCCCACAAGTGGTGGAGGACTTTGAGGAAGTTAAGGCATTGGATTTCAACAATGGTGAATATAGGCCACAGTTTGCTATGAGACAACAACGGTTTTGTGGGAGCCAAGGAGGTGAAAGTATAACCAAATTCCATCTGCGCAAACTCTTTCAACCCAAGGTACCGCGATCAACCAAACTTTCATTGGCGCGAGGAGAACCAAATGCAAGGGTAAATATGAGGTAGACAAGCTCCACCTCAACCATATCCGAGGGGAGAAGTGCTTTCCAAGAACAAAGACTCAGTTTACAAGTTGGACTGAGAGGAAATCCTTGAAATAATCTCTCAATTGACCAAGAAACATGATATCTTTGCAAAGCATACAAGGCAAGAGATTGAAGATCTCGGGATTCGGAAATCTTGAGCATCAAGAATATTGAGATTCAATTTAGGAAACTTGTCACCTCGGTAAGCCAACTTGAAGCCAAAGAGTCTTGCAAACTTCCTTCTTAATCGGAGGTCCATCCAAGGAATGTGAACTCTTTGAAGTTAAGAAGTGGGAAGGAGCCGCGTGAGCCCGAGAAGGAAATCCTACAAGAGGACAAATTGGTCGTGGACAACAACAAAACTAATTTGGAAGAGCGAGAATTGGTTGTTGTGGAACCCGTCAAGGAGCTTCGAAAAACCAAAGCAAGGGTCAATGCCCCCCCCCCCCCCCCGCCTTTTCCTAATGCACTTAAGGGAAGGCCGAAGGTGGCAACCAATGATGATCATATCCGAAGAATCTTTGAGAAGGTGGAGGTTAGTGTCACGGTCTTTGACTTGATTGAACATGTTCCCTCATACATAATTTTTTTTATAGTCGCGGGTACCAAAAAGAGGAATAAACCTCTTAAGAAAATAGGTAAAGGGAAAATAGGGGGAGTCAACACACTTAACCATAGGAAATCACCTACAAAATGTGATAACCCCGACATGTTTTTAATTACTATTTCTTTAGGAGGTAAATTGGTGAAAAATACCATGATTGATTTAGGAGTCTCTATTAATGTTATACCTTATTGTATATGATTACCTAGAAATAGGTGAACTTAAGGAGACTAGGGTAATCGTCTAAATGGTCGACAATTCCCAAGCTAGTCTGAGTGGGCTAGTGAAGGATGTGATGGTCCAAGTGGGCAATATGGTATTTCCAGTGGACTTCTATTTCCTTGATGTGACGCATGATGGTGGTGCACCCTCAATTTTTTTGGTGAGACATTTTCTTAAAACATCAAGGACTAAGATTGATGTTCATTCGGGAACACAAACCTTAGAAGATGACATGGATAGAGTTGGTTTTCATATTTATAAATCTCAGCATGATTCACCTAATCCCACTCTTGTGTGTAAAGGCATAACGTTTTGTGAAGAAAATGTCCAACTTGATGACAGATATTGATGATTGCCTTGATTTTACTCTTAAAGATAGTGATAAAAATAGCATACTTAATGAGATATTTGGTTAAAATGAGAATGATAAGAGTATTCCTCCCATGCACTTTAACTGTGATGATCATATTGATGAGACTATAGCCATGTATGGTGTTAGTGATGATTTGTCTATCTTTGATTGTTTTTATATGCTCACTCATGCAGCGGGTTGTGGGAAGTGGCGAGGATGTAAAACATCCTCGACCACCTCCTAAACCCAAGGAAATGACTAAGGATTTGGTTTGGGCTATGAATAGATATATTCACTCTTCTTACGAACAAAGCGCTAAAAGGTACGGATGACTCCGTGTGGGGACTTATTCACAAGGATGTCATTAGATTTGCTGATGGCGACTCCGGAGACCCAAAAGTAGGTGCCTTAAATTAAAATTCATGAAAAAGGAATAAGTCATGATGACGACAATAAATATACATGGTCTTTCTTTCTTCGTTCTTGGCATGGTTTTAGTAGATATATTTTTCATGTTTTAGTGTGACAAAGGTTTTTGGTATGAAACTCTTGTTGATTGGTGAATTTGAGTTCGAGTCTCTTTCGTTTTTAGTAAAAGGACATAAGGCTTGTTAGGTGAAAAAGTCTATTCAAAAAATGGAGAAAAGGGGGAAGAAGGCACCATTAAAAGAGGTATCTCGTGTCACATACATTTGGCACGAGAGTGCCTCGTACTGAACTCTGGCATGGCTCATTCTACTTGGAATGATTCGTGCTGAGTTCTGGCATAGGCCGTTCCGAGTTCTTGGCACAGGTTTCATGTGTATGGTTTCATGTGTTGTGAATTTTTTGGCTAAAAATTCATATTCTCCAAAATTTTAGCTTTGAACTAAAACATGGAATTTTTTGCTCATTAATTTAGAAAAACCTTTGTTTCCCCCAAGTATTGGTGTAAATAGTGCATCAAAACCTCCCTTATGCATAAATAAATTGGTACTTTTGTCCCTCACTCTCTAATTTTAAAAATGCCATCCTTATCTCATATGTACCTCTCTTTTTAAATCACACTCTTTGCTGTAAAATAAGGATCCATAGTATATTACCTCACCCATAGGATTCATTTATCTCATCAAACTCTCTTAAAAACACTCACTCTCACCTCTCCCTGGTATATCTCAATATATTGAGCCATTTTTCTTTAAAATTTAGCATTTTTGCTTCAGTTTGTGTGGATTCTTCTTCTCTTGACTTCAAATTCAGGGTAATCCTTTAAACTCTATGTTTTCTTGCTTTGTTTACCATGATGGTGATGTGATGAGAAGCTTTGTACTTGAAAATATGCTGAGGTATTTTTGAGAAATATTTTGGTTTTTGATGATCTTGAGTTAAACTAAGTGTGGGGGTGAATGTATTTTCCTTGTGATTTGATGATGTAATCTTCATTGATTGTGATAATTTAAGAGGGATGATTCCGGATTGCACAAGCTTGGTAACACTTATAAATACTACACAGTGTCTAAGCATTGAACCAATTTATGCATTTACACAAGATTAGTTAAGAACGTTCAACGTTCATAAACTTCTCCTATTTTCTATACAAAACAAATGTGACAAAGAATTCGACATTATCACATTCATCTAACATTTATCAAATCATCAACCATATTAGAATATCTAATTCATGCTCTTGGATTCCATATCAAAATCGAGGAAAATTAGCTACTTTCTCCTAACCCTAACAAGCAATCATACAAGCATTTCATATACTCAAACTTCCAACACCATTAATACATTCAACAACAAAAAATCAAAGCACAATAAATACACAATAAAAAAGCATTAAATATCTCATATATAGTTCTCAAGACATGGGCTTGGAAGCCTTAATCAATTGCTCCCAAGACTAAGTTTGGCTACTAGAATTCATACTGAACAACAATAGCAATTCAAACACAAATTCAAGATGAAGCAAAGATGAAAATGGTAGAAAACTAGGGTTTTTAAGCTGCAAAATCAGGGAGAAAAGTTATGTGAAAAAGAGAGGATAAGATGGTATTTATATTATAAAATGTCAAGAAAATTGATATGGGCAGCGACCTAACACTACTCGCGACGTAGGAGTCGCGAATCACGACAGACAGAGTAAGCTGCTGCTCTTCAATGTTTTCCTCTTCTCGTCTAAATGTAGCCATCTCTTCTTCACGTTGTCAAGTCTTCATTGTCTTCAAAAGTAGTCTTCATGGTCTTCAAATCTTCCTATTATTACCTTATCTCAAATAATTCCTAAGAAAAGTGATAAGAGCGCAAAAGTCTCCCTTAACTTTCCTAATGGAATTTCAAGGTAAAATGGAGTATCTAAATCACAAAAACTTACCAAAATGAGTAAAAACTATCCCAAAATCACCGTATAATATGGACACATCACTCAGCCAGCATCTTCTCCAATGTTCTGGATCAGCTTCTCCTCCACCTCACACTTCTTCTCTGGCGGCGCCACTAGCCTCTCTGTCGTTTGCCCCGCGGGGGGGGGGGGGGGGGGGGGG
>JAULKM010109899.1:0-23290 GCA_032355605.1 Rubia tinctorum
ACATTAAATGTTATTTTAGTTATCTATCTAATTAGTTATCCAGCTCACCGCGCAATGCGCAGTGTGCCCCTACTAGTACGAATGAACACCGATTGAGGAATTACAACACTCTAACCTCACACATTACTTCACGCACAGTGAAACAAAAATATTTAACAGCGAACACAAATAGGACAGTCTACCATTTATTAGAAAGCTCATTTAGACCATCTTTATCAACAACCTAACCTAACCTAATCTTATCAATAAATAAATTCTCTCTCATCCACATCTACAATCCATTATACAACAAATCTATTTCATTTCAAACAATTTATCAACAATCCAACCCAACCCTATTACATCAACTTATTTTATTATTTATCTTTATATATATATCTTTTACAGTATATTATTATTAACTACAATGTTACTAATATTTAAATAACATAATTTATGAAGTGACTCAAACTATTACGCAAATGATAATTTAAATAATATAATTAAAAAGTGTAAATGTTATAAAATCACAATAATTAAAGTTTAATCAAAAGGAAAAAATTCATTAAATTATAAATACATACTTTATAAACATTGATTATAAAGGAAGAATAAAAATTAAATTTTAATATTGAGTCCGTCTTTTGAAATACGCTATTTACATAGACCATGAAAAAATCAAGGTTTAAACTGTCAATTAGAAGAAATGAAGTTAAATCTTCGGGTTGCATTGATCGGTTCATAAACTTTATAATAACTACACGTTGCATAGTAAAATTTTAACATTGCAACTAAAACATTTTACCTATTTATTATTCTAATTAACACCCGTTTTCCTATAAACCTATGGAAATACGATTATGCATTAAATTATAATAAAATTAGAAATATATTTGTAAAATAAACTATATACAATCCAAAAATAAATTTGTTAAAAATAAAATAATAAAATATATAACTTAATTATTAAATAAATTAACATTAAAATCAACAAACATGTCACACCCTTACTTTCATGTCTAACAGTTGCGACCTACGCGAGGCAAAATCCTTTTATGCGGGCTTTGTTCCTCCAAGTGGGGGCGCTTTAGCATTGAGAGTAAGGGACGAGGATGGTCTGTGGAGTCACCGGATTAGAGCGCATCCCTAACTACGGAGACGGTGAGATAGATATGTATTGGTAGCAGTACCATGTGTGACAGACGAGGGAAATATCTTGCTATCTCCACACTATGTGACATATGCATAAGATAGGTTTATATTCTTATATGTGAATGAATCGAGGATAAGAGCCAATTATCGATCATGTTACGCAAATACCCCCAAGTTCTAGTTAATATAGTTTATTCCGTGTTTGCATGTTAGTAGTTTATAATTGATACTTGAAACCCCCCTCCCCAGATGGTTACTTTCACAACACTTCTTATTCCTAACACGTGGTTGGATTGACGACCACACCACGGTTTTGCATAGCTAGTTTCTAGATCTATAACATCTCTGTGGAAGACCTCAGTACTTGTCACTATCTACCGTTATTGGTAGCATAGTAGTATGAACGGGAGCAACATTACAAATTTTATATTTGACCCTTAATAGCTTCTGGCATCCTCCTGCTTGCTTAATGAGGCACCGGGTGGGGGCGGGTCACGATCTTATAGCGAGACTAAGAATTAATATGCAATATAGTAAAGTTTAATTAGAGGTGGGGTTCCAAATAGAAGTTATAAAAAGTTTAGGGAATAAGGAGAGATCTGGGAGTAAATACCATTTTTGGGGGCTGCTGGACACAAATAATTGAAAAACTAATTATTTCGGGTCAAAAGAATCTCTCATTTCAAGGATCAGGGTCAGAGAAATTTGCGGGACAATTTTCTCTCCATTTGCGCAATGAGCGCCATTATACAACTAGATTTGATGTTTTAGTTCTAGTACATGGTGTTTCAATCAAACCTTGTTCTGTTTTTTCAGAATTCTTTTTTCCCCCACTAAAATCATATGTATTACACTTGAATTTTGAGCTTTTTGGGTAAATCATGTGTTTACATGTTAAATTTTTGACACTTTTAGTATTTTCACACTAGTCAGTGATACTTATTATCTTGATTTTTATTTTAATTTATATTTTCATTTTGATTGATTTTTTTATTTTTCACTTTGTCATTTAAAAAGGTAAAATTTTGGGAAAAACTGTCTTTCCATAAGTTTATTGAAAGACAGAGTTTAATTAGAATAATAAAAAGGTAAAATGTTTTAGTCGCAATATTAAACATTTATTGTGCAACGTGCAATAGTTATAAGTTTATGACCCGATTAATGCAACCCAAATTTTTTATATTCATTTCTTATAATTTGCAGTTTAAACCTTGGTCTTTCCATAACTTATGAGAAAACTGTCTTTAAAGAGAGGAACTCTAAAAAAATAATATCGATGTTCTTTTTTTTGGAATATTATATTTATATTTAATGTGTCCTTAATGTTTCATCATAATTTTTTGTAGTACTGATGTTTTATTTATTGTCGATAATAGTATCACATTTTGTTGCACGCTTTGATGTTCATAAATTAATGTATATTTTTACTGGAAGTTTATTATTAAGATTTGATGTGTTTTTCTGTGTTTTTATTGGTGGTTTAAATATCCTATTTAATTTTTATTTTGGAATTTTATTTGATGTTTAACTATTTTCATTGACAAAGTTTTGGGGAAAACGGTCTTTCCATAGGCTTATGGAAAGACGGGGTTCAATTAGAATAATTAAAGGTAAAAGGTCTTTGTTGCAATATTAAAGGTTTACTATGCAACGTGTAGTAGTTATAAATTTTATAACCCGGTACATGCAACCCGAAAATTTTATCTTCATTTCTTCTAATTTACACTTTAAACCTTGGTCTTTCCATGACTTATGGAAAGACAGTCTTTCAAGAGACACACTCATTTTAATTTGATGTGTGTTTTTAATATTTTATTTGGATAATTTACTATTTTAGTTAGATGTGTATTTTTTAATGTTATATTTGATGTTTAACTATTTCAATTTTGATGCATATTTTTATTTTTATTGTTTGATGTTTAAATATTATAGTGTGATATTTATATTTATTTGATGTAGTTTAACCATTTATATTATATATATAGTTTTTTATTTGATGTTTAACCATTTTTTTATATGTACCTTCAAAATTTTATATGATGATTAAACATTCTAATTTGATGTTTAACTTTAGTATTTTTGTTGTATGTTTTAACATTCTAATTTTATTATTAAGTATTTTATCTGATATTTAACTATTTTTTTTATTTTTATATAATATATATTTGATTTTTTATTTATGATTAAATAAATATAATATAATATATAATTCATTCATTAATTCATTTAGATGTTATATTATTTTAATTTTGTAATACTTCCTCTGTTACATTTTTTTTATGAGTTTGACACACTTTTAAAATTTTTTTGAAAAAATTCCTTCAATTTCATCTAGTTATTCTACCTTTTTGCATTCTAAATTCAATTTCATTCACTTATTTCATTAACCTAAATCCAAGCATCTAAGAATGTAGTGTTAAATCTAACGAAACAGAGGTAGTATAATTTACTATTATTAAATCACTAAGTTTTGTTTCAGACAGACTAATTGTTAGATATGGTAATTTTGTAATTAATATAACTATTGATTAGAATGAGGTTTTTTTAGCAACGAATAAATTGAGGGAATGGGATGGAATAAAAATAAATTTCACGAGATATAAATGCCAAATTTTTAGAAATCTATTTTTCATCACGTTTTTTCTCCTTCTTCGGTATTTCTCCACAATTTCTTCTCAATATTTCTTCATCTGATTTTCAATTTGGAGAGTATATTGACGCGTTCAGTTAGTAATCTGTAGTGCATTCATCCTTTTGTTGTTTCAATTTTTTTGCCCTAATTTTTGTTGTTGTTATCTGTGTTTTCAGATGAAATTCCTCTATTTTCGAAGGTAATTCTGTTGTTTATGTGCTGATATCTACATCTCGGCTGGAAGCGTCTTCACCGCAAGCAGGAAAAAAGCCTTTGAAACGCTTCAAGGTATTTCGAACAGTTTCTATGATTTAATTTTGTGTGTTTCTCTTTTTTTAGCCTTGCTGATGTAGGTCGGGGTTTTATTGAGTTTTGATTGAATTTGTGGTTGTATGTTGTGTTGATGAGTGTTGCTGTGTTTTTGTGTGCTCTAACTGTTCAAGACGAGTCTAAGTTGTGTCGTTTCAATTTTCAACGGTTTTTCAGTTTTCAACAATAAATATATTCCATATCTGTTGATGTTGTATTTTTCATATTATTTGTTGAGGTTTATTATTAATGTTGGTTAATGATTGAGTTTTTCTGTGATTGAAATAGCTATTTAACAGTAGATACAAGGGGAACAAATGTAAATCTACAATATATAGAGAAGATTCTAGAGTTCTAATCTACAAGCTATCTATAAGCTATCACCCCCTCAAACGAAGCGTGGAAAGAGAAGTCACGCATATCTTGGACCGAAGAGAAAAAAAAGGGATGATACAAGCCCTCGGTGAAGATATCCACAATCTCCAGTGAAGGAACATGCCAGGTGGACAACTTGCTGGAAGAAACAAACTCGCGAATAAAATGATAGCCAATGTGTTGCACACTTACGGGCAATTGGATTCTGAGACAAAAAGACGACACAAATTTTGTCACACAAGAGAAGAGGTGGTGAGGATAGAGGAATATGAAGATCCTTCAATAAGTTGCACAACCAAGCAATTTCACCAGCAGATCCGGGTGGCCATGTCACGATACCTGGACTCACAACTAGAGAGAGAAAGTGGGCTAATTTTTGGCACTCCAAGAAACAATATTACCACCCGAGGAAGATGACATAACCGAAGGTGGAGAGGCAAGTCTCCAGACAACGAGGCTAATCAGTATCATAGTATCTAAAGACCATAAGCGGACCAGAGGAGGGTCGGAAGATCAATCCATAATGAATGGTTTTCCGTACATAGCAAAGAATACGGGTAATAGCCTGGTAGTGCACATACCGTGGAGACTGCAAGAACTGACTAACAAATTAACTGCAAAGGCAATATCTGAATGAGATATAGTCAAGTACTGAAGAGAACCAACAAGTTAGCAATAAAGGTTAGGATTGGAGAAAAGTTCCCTATCCGAACTAAGGAGTTGACTGCCGAGGACAAAAGGGGTAAAGACGGGAGTGGCATCGTCCATACCAGCATGCTGGAAGATCTCCATGGCATACTTGGCCTGTCCAAGACAAAGACCGAAGGAGGATCGAGAGAACTCAAGCCCAAGGAAGTAGTATAGAGGCTCGAGATCCTTAATGGAAAACTCTTGATCAGTGCGAGAAAATAATTTTTTCAATGAGAGTGGGAAGTAAGAATAATGTCACCGCCATAAACAAGAAGATAAAGGACCCGAGACCCAAAAACCATAAGTTTCGATGACCTTTCCATACTCGTAACTCTTCCCGTTTAATGGATTTCTTGTTAAATCACCCAATTATGTTCGGAAATGCAACCCGATTAAGGAATTATTTCAGCAGCTCCAACTATAGTCCAGTTACCGGAACCTTTCCGGTACTGAAATTTTCACCATGACCTGAGGTTTACACCCATGTTTTGAATTCTGAACCTTCTTAAAGGCGGTTCCATTAGCTGAACAAAAGCGGAAAATAACCGCCATTGATCAACTCTTTTAAAGGCAGTTCTCAGAACCACCTTTGATCGGGGAGGATCAAAGGAGGGACCAGAGAGGGAACCTACAAAGTGACTTCTTTGGTCCAATATAACCACCTTTAATCTCCCCTTCCCACACTAGTGAAATGCCTTCTCGATTAGAATATCCAAGTCGATTGACAAGTGCAATAGCTTACGATAAATGATCGGGTAATGTATACAACACTAAATTCAAGGAGAGATTGTCCAAAATGGTAAAAACTACTAATCAAACATGGCCCCGTCTTTCTCGGTTCGTGGTTGAACCTTGGGCTGGGCCTAAAGGCCAACAACTTCTAACTCATAGGCTAGGTATACACCATAAGCCCCCCTAGCCATGAATTCAATAAAACACGAAGCGATGACTGTATTTGTGGAATATGTGCGAACTGATGTTCTGTTTATTCTCTTGAACTGTAATAACATGTTCACTACAATAGTAACTTATATTGTCTTCGCGAAGTGTTGCATGCTTCTTCACTATACTTTCGGTTTTGTTGGGATGTCTAACTTTTAAAATTTGAATTTTAAAGTATAGGGTTTCTGGTAGGCTTCAGCTGT
The DNA here is from genome assembly GCA_032355605.1 of Rubia tinctorum. Lineage (NCBI taxonomy): Eukaryota > Viridiplantae > Streptophyta > Magnoliopsida > Gentianales > Rubiaceae > Rubia > Rubia tinctorum. The sequence continues at coordinate 6,283 of JAULKM010109899.1, forward strand.
TGCGATCTTGCTTTCGATATTCTCTCCTCACTATTCGCTACGTTGTTCCGTATTTTCTCTTATGCCATTATCTTTTCTTCCCTTATAAGTTGTTAGAATTTGTTGACTTAATTCCTTAATTGTTCAGTGTATCAAACATATTCATATACCGCCACCTTCTCATATTCTGAAAAAGGTAACTTAATTTTTGTCAGAGATCTATCACTGTGTTTGTGTTTACTTATCTTTTAACTCCTCTTGACTTTTCAGTGTCTTAAATTAAATTATGTGCTTTATTGATTCCTTAAACACTTGAATCCTTCATCTTCTTCTCCTCTTCTTACTCTTCCCGTGCATCATCGTTCTCCATCAACTCTTAAGTTTCCATGTCTTTAACCTTCTTTCCCTGTCTTAAATGATTTTCATACTTGTGAATTTGTGCGGTGTCTCTACTCTGTCAATTTTGTTGTTCACTTTTGGTCCGGAAGTTCTCCGATTGTCTTCTTTGGCGTGTATTCCGTGTTTATTTTTTTATCGGAACTTTTTCTCTGTATGTTGTAATTCTATTTGCTAGGGTTTTTGTCTAAATCCTAGGAGTCATATCTGCCCAAATGTTTACCCCTGGTCTTGCTGATTTCCCGTAAAGGATATCCAAGTTGATGATGTTAATTCTGGGGAGGATTTCTATCATCTCACCCGTTCTTCTACCATTAGTAGCATTCTTTCCGACTACTGATTAGAAAATTTAAAAGTTAATTTTTCCTTCATGGCTTCATTTGAGCTTAGGGCTCCGGATAACTCTGAGAGTGTTTGCAATCCTCCTACTGGCTACATATCTTTTTATTTATATTATCTTAAATTTGGGCTTGTTTTTCCTCTTCCTCAACATGTACAAGATTTGCTTCTATCTTATCACATTGTGTTGTCCCAGTTTCACCCTAAGGGTATTGCAATCATTGTGGGTTTCCACTGTGTGTACACAAGCATATGTCCTCTTTTCGATTGACTTGTTCCGTAGCTTATGTCAGCTTCACAAGGTGAAAAACTCATCCAATGAATTCAAATTTTATTCCGTCATTCTCACTGTTGAGCTTGTTAGTGGATTTTCTAGTAATTACAGTCCGTGGCGCAAAAACAATTCTATGTAAAACTGGATGGTGAGTGCGAAGAGACATTTCTTGTTTGGAACTATAATGTTCCTAAGTCCAAACTTCCTAATCCCAGGGTTCGACTTAATGCTAACTCCGAGGTTGTATTAAGACTCAACAAACACTCAATATGTCTTCTTCATGATGAATCTGAGAGCGAAGTGTTTGTTTGCTATTATCATATCGTTTCGCTATGTTCTATTTATTTTTATGCCTTATTTTCCATACTGCTCAATTATTTTTGCGTGTTTGATTGATTTATGATGTATACTCAATTGCAGATATGGATCTAGTTGAATGTCTCGTTGACAGGTCATTCATTCTTGAAGACAAACCCAAAGAGATGGAGGCCTTGCCCGTCCAACCACATGATACCATTTTTGATGATATCTCTTAGGAGAACATCACTGAAACAAGTTTTCAATTAATATCTACTGAAGGTAAAGCACATGAAGGGGGAGAGGTAGCTGTTGATAATGCTACTGATGCCGCTAGAGGAAGAAGGAGAAAGAAGAATTCTGTTGGTTCGGCAACTGCCTTAGGCCCCCCTGGAAAAAAGGGGCGCACTAGTCAATCCCGTTCTAAACCTCCAACACAAAGCAATAACTTGTGGATAGAAAGGACTATTCCTGCTACTCTCTTTAAACTCTTTCTCTTAATGAATCGATGACTGTGGTATGTTCTCTAGAAGTTTAAAATGATATTTGTCTTTATTTGGTATTCCATTATTGTGATGTCTAACTGTCATATTCGCTTGTGCCTTTTTCTTGAAATGCCATAAGATTGGCGAGAGCCTTCAGCTTATTAGTGAGCGAGTTGCCAAATTTTTCTAGGAATACGGTTCGCTCTTGGAAAAGTGTAAGGCCAGTGAGAAGGAGTGTGAGGCTATGAAGATATCTCTTATAGCTACTGAGAAGTGTGCGCAGGCCACAGAAGAAGAGGCCAATAGGCTCCGTTCGGAGTTGGAGGAGATGCAGACTAATGGTCCTGCTTCGCCTAGATACCTCCAAGTTCTTGCTGATCGGCACTTTAAAATGAAGTTCTTCTTCAATCTATTTTAGGAGGTTTCTAGTTCTGCTCGTAACGTCGGTTATTGTGAAGCTTTAGTGGAGCTGCGGGAGTTGAACCCTACTCTGAAGGTGAAGAAATTGCCTCCACTGGCTAAGTCTGAGGAAGTACTGGAGCAGCAGAAGACTGCACTTAATTATTGGTTTATTTGTAGGATTTCTGATGGTGGATATTCTTATACGCTGCTATCACATCTCGTTGGTCTTATCTCTTTGCCTTCTATATCTAAGCTGCAAAGTTACCAATTTGATTATCTTGCTAGCCTTTCGTTTGCTTATCCTGGCCCTGAATCATATTCTAATCTGGAGGTGAACGCAATCGCGAGAACTCACGCTTAGGATGCGAACAGAGAGAAGTCTGCTCTCGCTATTTAACATATGTCCGCTTCTCCTTCTAATGTTAGTTAATTTTAGAATTATTGTTTAACTTAAGAGCATTCAGATTTTTGTCTATAACATATAGTGATATTTTTAATGTATTTATGTACCAACTTTTTGTGAGCTATTTATGCTAATTCTAATTTTTCATTTTTTGTGATATTTATTTATATGCAGGGATTTGATATTTTTTATCGACCATAGATTTCTAACTATTCATGATATGTTGAGTTCCATTTATATCTTTCAATTATTGTTGTCCTACTATAATGATTGAGGCTAGCGCTTCCCTATCCAAGGAATATTTTGAGTTGCTTTCTAGCGATTTTTTTCTAGTGCTAGAGGTTCTGCTCTCGAATCTATTCCATTGTGTATTGGATGGAGTGCCCATGCTTTTTCGTTACCTTCTTCCCCTCCTGTAAGTTGTCCTTGTAGAATATTTGTACCCGATAGTTACAATATTGAATCCCTCGACAAGGATATTGTTTGCAGTTTAGTTGATCTCGAATTTGTTGGTATGTATGTGCGTTCACTCAACCTTCCTAGCCATGTTCAGGAGTGGGCACTATTTTTGGGTGTTCGTATTAAGTACATGCTATTAAGCATTAACGATTTGGAGCTTGGATGGAAGAAGAATATAATTGAATCACAAGACTATATTCGCGAGTTTAAAGGATTGTACACTAAACAAAACAACTGTATTCAGCGACAACAACTAAGATTGGTTAAAATGATTGGTCAACAAGAAGAAGTGAAGAATTTTGCTGCGAACAAAGCCCGTGAGGTTCATTAGAAGATATTAATCATATATAAGAAGTGTTCTCATATTGACCAGTTGTTGGATTAACTCAATAAGAAACAGGATGATTGTGATCATCTTTCTGCTTCTTCTGCAGGTTGGCCGAGTAAGTTTGATAAACAGTTCGCTGTGAATACCCACTTGCATATTCAGAATGACCACCTTTGTTCTGAGTGTAACCGTTTTGACTTATGCATGGATCAGCTTGAACAATTTTGTGTTGAATACAAAGATAAACTCCAGGTCTTTTCATCATCATCTCGTGGTTCCAATAAACGTGGGGATCTAAAAATAAATATTGGCGGACAGAGAATTAATTTATCTGAGTCTGTTAGATCACACATTCGTCGACTACATGAGAATATATGCAATCTGGAGGATACGAACAAGAGCTATCAAGAAACTGTTGACCTTATGAGTATGCAACTTAATCGCGAAGAGTTCGGCCCTATAACTGTTTTTTAAGGCGCATTATGCGAAGTGTCTTGATCGTATGGAATAAAGAAATCGAACACGCTGTCCTGCCTACTTGCATATGAAATGGCGACACAATCATATTGTGTCTGGGGAATATAAGGCTGAGCAATCTCATCACTGTGTTGGTTATTCTTCTCCCGGGCCATCTCATGCATTATGGCGTAGATAATCCTCTTTTCTTTGATGTAATAAATTTCTTTTCCAAATGTTTCAAGTACTATCCTTGTGTTTGTTTTAGGTTTTCAGATTCGATACGTTTGCTTCTTACTAATATAAAATGTCATAATTTATATTTTCAATGCGTTTGTACTTGCATCTTTTTTTTTTGTGTACAAGATCTATAGCTTGCAAAATTGAGGTTGCAAACCTATATTGTGTGAAGCTGCAAGATCTATTGCTTTTTTTTGCTTTGTTTTGTAGACATTTTATCCTTTTTGAAAGATCTAGCTTGCTAAATTGATAATGTAAACATGTAATATGTGAAGCCTCAAAATCTATTGCTTGCATTTATCACTGTTTTTCTAGGAATGTGAGCCTTTTTGCAAGATCTATAGCTTGCGAAATTGAGGTTGTGAAATTATATTATGCGAAGCTGTAAGATCTATTGCTTGACTTTTTCACTTTCGTTGTAGGTATTTTTGCCTTTGTGCAAGATCCATAGCTTCCAGAATTGGGGTTGCGAAGCTGCAAGATCTATTCCTTTCTTTTGTCGCTTTTTTGATTTTGTTGTGTTGCGATTGTGCAACTTTAATTGTTCGCAATTTCGAGATATGATACTTGGTTCTCTTTGTGATGTGTCATGGGTTACTACTTTTTTCTAGTATTACTATGGACTTTGCGTAAAATGTAAGTGAACATTACTATGAAAGATTTACCTCAAAAGACATTTTTTGATATTGATTATACACGGTCATGATGATATCGCACTAAAAGCCAAATGATGATGCCAACAATGGAAAGGCCGCCAATGATCCTATCATAGCTCTTGTACAACTGGTTTTTTCCTATCGCCTACTAAGAATCTAAACATAGAACTTCCTTAGGTTGATCACATGCTAAGTGTTCTGGACGTTGTTACCATCCAATCTTTCTAGCTCGTAGCAGTTGGATCGGTGTTTTTTCGTTACCTTGTACGTGCCTTCCCATTTTGGGCATAGTTTCCCTTTTCTCTTATGCCAGACTTGCCTCATTCTTCCACAGTACAAGATTGCCAATTCAAAATTGTATCTTCTTGACTTTCTCATTATATGCTCGGGCCATCTTCTCTTTGTACTTTGCCTCTGTGATAGTTGCGTGTTTCCTTTTCTCCTCAAGTTCATCCAAGTCCAATCTCATCTTTTCGGGATTATTGCCTTCATTTTATTTCTCCACTCTAAGGCTTGAGTTCCCGATTTCAATCGATATTACTGCCTTATGACCATAAACTAAGTTGTACGGTGTTTCTCCAGTTGGTTCCCTGTATGACCACAGTGTGTTGGGTATCTCATCAACCAAACCAATTTGCTTCCATTCCAATATTTTTTGGATTCCTTGGACTTTGAGCACCATTCGTTAAAGGTCCCACTTGTGAACTGCGTACCATTATATGTGACGATAGTTTGGGGTATACCAAAATGATAAACTATGTTCTGCCAAACAAACTTTATTGCTACTTCTTTTGTGACTCTTCCTAGTGGCTTTGCTTCTACCCACTTCGTGAAGTAGTCAATTGCTATGGTTAGAAATTTTGCATGATTAACTCTTTTGAGGAAAGGTCCAAACAAGTCGATTCCCCATTTCTCAAATGGACATGTTTCATATATCTTTGTTAAAGTGGCCTATGGCTTATGTGATACCGAGGCGTTAATTTGGCAGCTTTTGTACTTCAACACAAAGTTGTGTGCATGTTGAATATGGTTGGCCAATAGTATCCTGCTCAAATTATCTTCTTCATGATTGTTCCAGATCCCTGATGTGTTCTGCATAATCCATGTGAACTTCATGAGTTCACTTGCTTGGGTTGGTCCCACACACTTTATCCACGGGGATAGGAAACCTTTTTTGTATAAGATTAGCATTTTTCCCGTTTCAATGTAATCCTTTAACAGTGTCATCCACTTCACTTCTTCTATCTGGATCCTTGACGCAGTTGTTGTAACTTTAATTCTGAGTGGTATGACTTCTACATTTTCATCATTTTTCCCCAGCAAAGAATCAAGGCCAGCTGTCACTAGTTTACTTAAGGCATATGCCTTGGTATTTTCGCTTCTTAGTATGTGTTGAATGTTAAAGTACTCAAGTTGTCCTATGAGCTGGCGAACTCTTCTTAAATACTTTATCAACTGCTCATATCGCACCTCATAATCTTCATGCACTTGCTGGAATAATATTTGTGAATCGCTAAAGCACTTAACACTCTTGACCTTCATCCTGATTGTGAGTTCCAACCTACGTATTAGTGCTTCGTATTTGGCTTCGTTGTTGGTGAGTGGGAAATCAAAATGAAGCGAGTATCTATATTCTCTCTCATATGGATTTACCAATTGCAATCCTGCACCGCATGTTTTTTTGCTGAACGCCTCATCAACGAAAAGTTTCCATGCGATGTCTTTCCATTTTGATTTCCCTTTGTTTATTCAAAGGTTTTCTGTTGTACTTGCCTCTTCTGAATCCGTGCTTGCCATTTCTGCAATGAAATTTTCTAAGGCTTGCTCCTTTATTGCAGTTCGTAGCTGAAATTGGATCTCGTACTGTCCCAATTTGAGAGCCCATTTGGTCATTCAGCCCGACAATTCTAGCTTGCTCAGAATATTCTTGATTGGGTAGTCAGTATACACAACTATGCTATGACTTTGAAAATAACTTCGCATTTGTCTTATTAAGTACATTAGTGCGAGAGTCAACCTTTCATTAGGCAAGTACGATATTTCTGCACGTTACAGTATCCTACTCATGTAGTATACCAGCACCTGCCTTTGCCCTTCTTGGTGCACCAAGACCGAACTCACTGCTTTTGTTGAAATTTCCAAGTACAGATATAGAGTCTCTCCTGATACCGGTGACTTCAGTCTTGACAATTCTTTAAGCTATTTTTTCAGCAATTCTTATGCTTTCTGACTATCTTCGTTCCATGTGAACTTCTTGGCCTTTTTGAGGATGTTGAACAGTGGGAAGTGTTTTTCCGCAGCTTTGGAGACGAATCTGTTAAGTGATGCTATTGATCCCATCAATACCAGCACTTCTTTGACTTTTTGCAGTTGAGGGAGAATGACTATTGCTTGTATCTTTTTCGGGTTAGCTTCAATTCCTTTGGAGGATACTTTATACCCTAAAAACTTTCTTGCGCCCACTCCAATTATGTATTTCTTAGGGTTGAGTTTTATACCAATCTCACTTAGCGTATCCAATGTCTCCTTCAAGTCTTGCACGAACTGACATATCCTTTTGATTTTAATTACCATTTTGTCAACATATGCTTCAACATTTTGTTTGATTTGATTAAGAATCACAGTGTCGACTACCCGCTATATGTAGCGCCAGTGTTCTTTAGGCCGAATGGCATCTTCACATAGAAAAACACTCCAAAGCTGGTTATGAAAGCCGTATTTTCTGCATCTTCTGGGTGTATAAATATTTGGTAGTATCCTTTGTACGCATCCAAGAATGCTAGGACTTCATTTTCTGATATCGCTTCCACCAACTGGTCGATTTTAGGTAAAAGATAGCAATTTTTTAGGTATGCCTTGTTTAAATCAGTGAAGTTTATACATATCCTCCATAATGCATCCACCTTTTTTACCATCACTGAATTTGTTAATCACTTTGGGTAAATCACTTCCTTCTGGCATGAAGCAGTGCTCTAACTTCCTTTTTGATCACTTTCTGTCTATCGTTATCGAAGCTTTGTTGCTTTTTCTTAACTGGCTTAATCGAATCATTGATATTTAGAGAGTGGGTGGCAATTTCTGGATTGACTTATCCCATGTTCTGTACAATTAATGCGAATGTATCTTTGTAACTTCGCAGGATTTTCGTCACCTTTTCTTTCACCTCAGCTGGAAGATATTTACCTATCATGACGCATTTTGAAGTGTCTTCGTCATCCAAAATGAAATTTTTAGCCTCTTCTCCGAGATCCACTTTACGTTTCGATTGTTTGAGTAAGCCATTATCCGAGATGGTGCTGACCATTTTTTTTGTCAGCATTTTTCCTGCTTTCATCGTGATAACCATGCACTGCCAAGATGTTTGTTGAATTCCTTTTATTGTTGCAATTATTTCTAGAGTTGAGAACTTCATCACTAAGTGATATGGGGACCATATCGCTTTCTCTGTATTCATCAAGGGCCTACCAATGATGGCGTTAAATGGACTTTGTGCGTCCATGACCATAAAGTCGCACATGATAGTGCAACTTCTGTCATCCTCACCTATGGTAACAGACAACTATATGCTACCCAAAGGTGTCTCTGTTCATCTTGTAAAGCCTACAAGAGAGGATGTAGACTTCTTCAAATCAGTTCATTTGAATCCTAATTTATTAAAGCAATCGAAAAATAGTATTTTGATTGCGCTCCCGTCGTCCACAAATACCCTATGAACTGTGGAGTTTCCAATCTTAGCAATAATAACCATTGGGTCATTATGAGGTGGAGCGTTGGTAACCGCATGCTCTTTGCTAAATGTTATTGTCTCATCAGAACGGTGTCTTTTATCAGTGGGCTCTTGTGGTGGAGAATATCTAGCCTTGGATTTCAGGCGATGTTAGACAGAGATTTAGTTGATCCATGGATCAATTAGGATTACTTTTTCGGGGAATCGTTCACTAGGTCCTCTTTATAATCCACCGCCACTATCATTTGCTAATTCTTACTCTGCGTATTTACTGTGCCCTGGTTTTTTCCCATGGAGTTTCTCGCTTTGTTGTCTTCCTTGTACCAGTTTCCTCCATCCTCCATCCTCCATCTGTATTGGCTCAAATAACAAATTCTCAAATTCTCTTCTATTTTACTTCTTAAGTCTCTACAATATTCGATGACATATCCATAGTCCTTGTGGAAGACACATTAGTATTACCTAGACTGCTTGTCTGGTGGTGCTATCATTGGCATAGGTTAGTAAAACGACTCCCTGTTCATCTGCAGAATCTCCTTTTGTGACTTCGTCAAAGGAGTTTCTAGAAATGGTGTTATTTGTGCCCTTGATTCTTTTCCTTGGAAATGGATATTTCCTTTTCCTTTTTTGACAAAACCTCTCTGTTGATTTTCCATTATTCTTTTTTCACCTCGCTTGCGCTCTATCTTACGGTTGTTTGCTTCTTCAGTCTGCCAATACTTTTCAATCATTTTCTGCAATTCTCTTGGGTTTTCAGGCATGTTTTTTGCAAGTTCTTTGTAAAATTCTCCTGATCGCATGCCACCCTTGAATGTGCCTAATGACGATTGGAATGACCGATTGTGGTAATCTGTGAAGCTTTCATCACTTCGCTGAGCTATGTTGTTTAGGTTAGCTATTGTTTTGGTAAACCTCTGCTTCTGATAGAAACGTCCTAAAAACAAATCTGACAACTGTGCCCATGAGTGAATACTTCCACTTGGTTGGTCATTGTACCATGTAATCATTGTTCCAGTTAAGAAAATAGGGAAATCTTTGCAGACTAGCTCAACCTCCGCATTGCGAAATAACATACTGTTGCGATAGGAATGTAAGAATTCCTTGTGATCTTTTATCACATCGTAGATTTTCACATGCAACGGTAGCTTGAAATCTTTTGCCATTTTGAAATCGTGGAGATACGGTGCTCATGGTGACTAGTCTGTATCATCATCTGCAACTATATCCCTTAATATTTCTTCATAATTGAGGCTCTCATACCTTTGACTTACTTTTTTGTTTCTTTTTGGGGATTTTGGCTTGATTGTGTCTAGGAATTGGTTATACAAATGCTTACTATTTGACTCTAAGAAAGCTGTGAATGCCCTCCTCTCTTTTTCTTGATTTGCATTAGGGGATTCAGCCTCTTCTTTATCGTCATCTGTATCTTCTTTGCTATGCTCCTGTTTCTTACTGGGAACATATTCTTGGTCTTGACTGGGATGCATATTCTTGTTAATTCCAGTTGTTCGCTCTTGTGTATGATTCTGGCTTCTCTCGCTTATGGTGAAGACCATGTTTATCCTGAAGGGAATAAGGGACTTACATTTTTTTCGTTCCCCACAAACGGCGCCAATGATGTCGTATTCTCGGCCAGGCAACATAGTTTATATTCACAGTGTAGTTAGCGTGAACCCAAAAGAAAGGTCCCGGAAGTGAATCCGGGGAAAGAGCTCCAACGATCAAGTCAGTTCCTTCCTTAAGAGAATTTGTATTTCTCAGTTTAGTGTTACTTACCTGAGCCAGTGTTGCTCTCCATCTATTTTTAGTGGCATGCGATCATGGTTCCCACTTCTAGGGGTTCATATCGTGGGTCACATCGTGGTTACCTCGTGGTTGCTATAATCTCGGTTCGTGCATGGGTTTTGGACATGACTCCACTTTTCTTGGTTCGTGGCTGAGTCCACTCGGACATGGCTCCATCTTTCTCAGTTTGTGGTTGAACCTTGGACTGGGCCTGAAGACCAACAACTTCTAACTCATGGGCTAGGCATGCACCACCCGCCTATTCATTTATGTCTCAAAAGAGTACCTTTCAACAAAAATTGGGTACCACTTTGGATAAAATTGGCCATAATGGTACCCACTTTTATCTTATAAAAAAACTTTTTCGTGACATTAATGAAAAAGTGAACATCTCTTAAGAACAATTTTTAAAATAGGGTACCAAATTTGAATTTCACTTAAAATGGTGTACCATTCTGGACATTTTCTCTAAATTCAAGTGAGCATATGAAATTCCATAATTAGATAGATATTAGAAAATACAAACATCTCCAGATGGCTCTTTCTAGCGCATTCTTAGTGTTAAGTGTCAAGTTACATCTCTAGCATGCCATCCATCTTAATTGCTTCAATTGTTGCTTCAGACCTCCATCTTAGTTTTGTATTAGACAACATCTTTGGTGATACGTCATTGTTTTCTACTACTTTCTCTGCGGATGAATCATGTAATATGCATCTGTGTGTATTTCAATTTGGTTCTCTGCAAAAGACAACTTAAAAGCATAATGCATCCCAATCCAACGAGCAAAGGAATTTTCATATTTCTTGATCAATTTTACCCTCTCATCTAGTTCCATCACAGCAGTAGGCAAATCCACACAGAGTTCGCACAAATTCGCACAAAAAGGCCATGTTACCCTCTTCATCTCCCAGCAGATTTAAAAAGGAATGTTCCCATACAACGGTTGACACAAATGGCAGTGAGGGGACATTTCTATATTTTTACGTATGCTCCAAAGTCCCCTGCTCCTCAGCCATGTGCTTCTACAGGTTCAGATAGGTGGCTGCTCAAAACGATGTCGTTTTGAGCGTTTCACCTTCCTGTTCTAGTCTGTCTCTTTCCTCCTTTTCCCTTACTTTACACTTTCGATTTTCATTCTCGATCTTAGAAAGTGAGGAATTCCTCCAAACCCGGCAACCGAATCTACGGTTGGTCAAATATGATTGGGATTTTAGGTTTTCTCCTCGATTCAGAACCTCCATTTCATTCTCTAAAGTCCTAGAAAACCCTATCAAAATAGGAGCGGCTCAGCTATAGATTTTGGATTATTGGATTTTGTGAAGCCTGGTTTGTTCTTTTACTTCAAATTTCAACAATGTTTATACTTTTTCATCTATGTTTTGGGTCTCATGAGGTGAGCCCATTTCAATTAATCAAATGCTTTGCAGATATGGCTTAATCACATTGTTGGCAGTGCATACTATGTTGCTCTTGGAGAAGTTTTACACTGATCATACAACACACATGTCTGGAGTATTGGTGTTATAGTTTATATATCACTGTGTGATAGTCGACCCTTCTAGCCTCAAACTGAATCAGGAATCTTTAGGACTGTTCTAAAAGCGGGTTCAAGTTTTGACAAGCAAGCTTCGCCTACTCTATCCTCAAAGGCAATAGACTTTGAAAACGTTTGCTAAATAAGGATCCACGTAAAAGAATGACTGCAGCACAAGCTTGAAGTAAGCCTCCTTTACACAGTCTGGATAAAGACATTTCTTTTGCCCCTGCTAAATCTTTGTCTAAATTTTCTTTTAAAATATTTTCTTCAGGTGATTAAAGATGGTAATAGTGTAAAGGTACCTATGGACATGCTAAATTTCAAACTCATGAAGACTTATATGCGATCACCTGCACTTCATGAACCTGTACAACGGGTTTGTAGCTTTTCATGCTTCTCTATTTCATAGTATGCCCAAAATTGAATCGTTCTTGTTTTGGTTTTACTTTGGGACTGTTCTTATTTCTTATGAAGTGGGAAATGAAAAGGGTACATCCACATTTCTTTCCCCTCTTTGTTCCCAACAGAGAATTCTTGTGTATCCTTAATATGAACGAAAAAAAGCTACGCTCCTAAAACTTGAGGATAGTTTTTTCTTTGTATGATTTGACCTGGCTTAACATCTATATTTTGTGTTTAGCTGTTACTAACTTACTTATTAAATCACTTGCTGTGTTGGCAGGCTTTGTTGAAGACATTAACTGCAGATGAATTATTTTTATTTGAAAGAGCAATATGCATTGCTGGAACCCAACAAAAGTGGCACCATTGCTTGAAAAACATGACAGCGGTTAGTCAACACTTCTAGCCTTGTGATTTCACCTCACTGTCATGTTGGAAACACAACGTGTTAAATTTCTTAACTCTCACGTTATTGCAGGTCTTTGTGAAAAATGCAACTGATGCCATGAAGAATTCCCACATCCATAGTTTCCTTGGATCAGCATGTGCAATTACTCTCAACTGCATCACGAAAGGCTGTTGATTGATTACTTACATCTACTTCCTTTCAGCTTGATGCACTTTAGTATAGGAGGGATTTTGAGAAATTCTATGCAGCTACGTTGAGTGTCTATTAGCTTGAGGCTACTGATAGATGGGAGCAGCACGCACGGTATGCATATGAGATCTTTGAGAAGGATGGCAATAGAGCAATTGTGATTGAAGAGTTGAATTCTCTAATTTTATTTTTATCTTATGTAATTATTTTTGCTTATTCTCAAAAGAAAATTTGAGATTTATAATATAACCACTTGAGAATCTTGTTTCAGGAACTCGGTCGAAACCAGCCAGTTCCCGTCCATGCTGTTCTCCATGATTGGCTCAGACACACATGGAAAGCTAAGCTTCCTATTGTTGCATGGGGTGTTGAGTCACTCACTTCCTAAAGCAGCACAATGATTGAGAATTACAGGTGAGAAGAAGATTATTGAGAATTGGTGAGAAGATCAGACAGTAATTAAGGCGCTATTGTTGTTGCAAATGCACAAATGTTGAATCAAACTTCCCTGCATTTGGATTCCTTCAATTATTATTTTTTGAACAAAGTTATTGCAAAGACTGTGGAGGCAAACAGAGAGATCAGAGTAAAGCTGGACCCAAATATTTACTAATTATATCATTAGGATTATTCCTTTATCCAACTATATATGTTGATTTGATTTGATAGTGAATTTTTTCCCATTATATATGTTCTGTCTTCCCATTAAACTAAAGTAATGCTAAGAGTATCTCGGAAGAGTCTTTGAAGCGTTGCAAAATGAAGCTCTATCCGACATCCACCCGGAGGAAATGGTGTATTCTTTGATGTTGGATTACTTTGAGTCTTCGCTGGAATCAGCGTCTTCTTGGTAAATGAAAATGGAGCTTTTATTGAAGGTACTGGGCGTAGACATGGAGATGTGAGGAAGGTGTCTTTTTCTTTTTTTAAAAAAGATGATTTTTTTCTTATTTTAAAAAAATGATTTTTTCTTAGGACCTAAAAATGTATATTCAATTTTTTTGCTGAGATTACATGCTTGTCTTCATGAAATAATTTTTTAGGGACTTACATTTGTAGTCTTAACTTTAGATTGAAAGTGTCAATATAAGCCTGCAAAATGAGAAAGTGCCAAAATAACCTTAACTTTATGACAAATTATGCATATATAACTTTAGGCCTAATTCTGGCGCTGACTCATCAATTTGGATGTTGACCGGATCCGAAATGACAAAAATACCCTCACCCATTTAAACTGAATTTTTGTTCCCATTTTACCCCTCTTCTTCTTATTCAAACTCCCACCCCAGCCCACCCTTACCTGAGCCACCGCCACCACAACCCAAAACCCCAACCACCACCTCTCTCGCCACTGCTCCTCCCGCCACCTCCCCCTTCTCTCTGCTTGCCACTCTTCACTGGTAAGACCCAACGCCAACACCATGGTGATGGGAAGATGATGACGGATATGAAGGGATGAGGAAGATGAGGGGATGACCATTGTGATGGGATGATGGCGCATACATAAAAATGTGGTGTTAGGAAGATGATGAGGCGTACATAAAAAATTCTCATTGACAATCGAATCTAACTACGTCCAAGGTTAGATTGACGCATACATAAAAAAAATTTAGAGCTATTTAACACTTTCTCATTTTGCAGGTAAGATTGACACTTTCGGCATAAAGTTAGAACATGTGCAATGGCAGTTTCTTAATTTTAAAAAATCACTTTAGAAACTGAAAACACCCACAATGGTGGTTTCTAAGGCAGTTTCTTAATTAGAAACCGCCCCTTAGTTTTTTTGGTAAGAAACTGGTTAAGACACCGGTGGGGGGCCATGTGCGTCTGGGGCCGCTGTCAGCGACCCTTTTTCCAGATTTGGGACACGTGTTAGACATTCATTGGTCCACGTGTCCCACTACAAACTCACATTTCTTTTTTTAAAATATTGGAGGGACACGTGGCATGCCCTGATTAGGCAACGTGTCCCTACCTTTGTTTTTTTAAATTTAATTTTTAATCTGTAAAATTTAATTTAAAAATCTGTAAAAAATATGTAATTTTTTTAAAATTATTGAAAATAAATTATTTTTAAAATCTTGAATAATTATTTTAAAATTAAATTAAATTTATAATTTATAATATATTATTAAATTTCACATTCAAATTATTTTGGGCGGACAAATTTATTTAAATTAAACATTAATAGTAAAATTAATGTATAGGATAGAGAAATAAAGTGGGGTCCATGAATAGTAGAAAGTGGTTTCTTACCATTGTGGAAAAAAAAAGTGGTTTTTTAAGCGGTTTATTGGAGTGAGGTGGAAGAGAGAGAATGAAAAAATATATTTAATTGGTAAGAAACTTTTGGTGGTTTTTACCATTGCCCTTGGTCTTAGGGTCTATTTAGCACTTGACTCAAAATTTTATTTTACAATTTTGAATAATATATTTCATATTTAGTAAATAATCCATCTCTTGAAAGACGGTCTTTATGGAAAGACCAAAGTTTAAACTGCAAATTAGAATAAATAAAGATAAAATTTTCTGGTTGCTTTAATCGGGTCATAAACTGTATAACTACTACATGTTGCTTAGTAAAATTTTAATATTGATACTAAAAATTTATATATTTTTTATTATTTTACTTAAACTCCGTCTTTACATAGCCGTCTTTCCATAAATTTATAGAAAGATGGTCTTTCCCAAGATTTTGTCTTTAGTGAATTAATAATATTCGTGACTTTATTAGTATCAACATAAATTCTTGTTTTAGGCAGACTAAACTTTAGGAAGGGTTTATTATAAGAAGTTTCATTTAGGATGGGGTTTTAAAAAAAATATGCTGATAAATTTAGCGACCTACGGTGCAATTATCAAAATACTATATATATCACAAAAATTCAGAATTTTCATTTTTCTTTTCTCCTCCTTCTCCAATCGTAAACCGCCTCCTCTCACCGGTTACCACCTCCGGCCTACAGTTACCGCCAGATTTCTACCGGGTTCCACTGAATTTCCGCCAAATTTCCACCGATTTTCCACCGTCTCTGCCGGTTTTCACTACTCGCCAGCGATTTTTTAAAGGCTTTGCTTTATTCTCGACGATACTTAATCTCCAACTCTTCATTTTCTGGAAATGCTCGATCTGCCACGACGGCGATAATGGCGCTGTGACCTGAGGTGTCATCGTCGCTCTGATCTTCGATGACGATCACGATGTAATTCCGGCGAGAGGCATCCGATGAGGCACTGATGTCGAGGATTGATGGCGGCGGTGAAGGTTGAAGAAAATGGAGAAAAATATGCAGAAGAAAATGGTGACAAAGATGAAATTAAAGCGGTGCGTGAGACGCACGGGGCTAAAATTGATCAGTGATGTCCACGGTGGAGGTGAAATCGACGTCGACGGGGCGAGGTCGATGCACGACTGAGTTAAGGTCGACGATGCACGACAAAGGCGAGGTTGACGCACGACGGGGGCAAGGTTGACACAACGGCGAAGGCAAAGGTTGACGGCCGATGGTTGACGCAGAGGTCGACGACGAACAGTGGATACGGAGGTCGACGACGGACGGTTGAGGTTCTGCGGAGGTGAGGTTTAAGTTCGTTTTTTAAAAAAAATCAAAAGCTTGATGAGTTATAATGTTATTTGATTGAGTATATTACGAATAAAAGGTCTCTGGTTTAGTGGTTAAGTCTCAATGCTTAGGGATATGCGTCTGGGGTTCGAGTCCCTCCGGCTCAATATTTTGAAGAATATATGTTTTTGAGTTACGTGTTGAGTTTTAATATTATTTGATTGACTATATGATAAATAATGTGTCTCTGGTGTAGTGGTTATTACTCTAGATTTTGAGGTTAACAACCTGATTTCAAATCCCACCAAGTCCTTTTTTTGAAGAATTTTTATTCTTGAGGTACTGTAACTTTTTGCTGATGTTTGTAGTTTTTTCCTCTTATATTGATGTTTTTCAATATTTGTGCGAAGTTTAAATGATATGAGTTGAGGTTTTGTCCCTTTTTTGGTCGATA
Organism: Rubia tinctorum; assembly: GCA_032355605.1. Classification (NCBI taxonomy): domain Eukaryota; kingdom Viridiplantae; phylum Streptophyta; class Magnoliopsida; order Gentianales; family Rubiaceae; genus Rubia; species Rubia tinctorum. The sequence goes on from JAULKM010109899.1 coordinate 23,064, forward strand.
TGGATTGATATTTGCAGTTTTTTTAATTTTCTCATGTTGATATTTTTTATTTTCCGGCTGAGGTTTTGGTAATTGGATTTGATGTTTGTAGTGTTATATTTTTTGATGCTAATGTTTTTCATTTTTCGAATAAGGTTCAAGTATTAGGAGTTGATGCTTGTAGCTTTTTGGTGATATGGGTTGATATTTGTAGTTTTTTTTGGGGGGGGGGGGGGGGGGACTTGTTG